>CATOCI010000045.1:0-25540 GCA_951509635.1 Eupeodes luniger | reverse complement strand
TTCCATTGCTGTGCCTATCTTTGAATAAGACCAATTTTACAACAAGTTATGGGCAAAAATCCATGTTCAAACTTAAAATGCGAATATCTCGCTTAATAAGCGTCTAAATGCATTAAAAGTCGGCACCTAGAGGGCAATTTTTGAACTTCATTATTTCTCGATCTAGACCACCTAGAAGGCTGAAATTTCAGGATTGTGTTCTAGGAATCCTCCCCTTTCCATTGCTGTGCCTATCTTTGAATAAGACCAATTTTACAACAAGTTATGGGCAAAAATCCATGTTCAAACTTAAAATGCGAATATCTCGCTTAATAAGCGTCTAAATGCATTAAAAGTCGGCACCTAGAGGGCAATTTTTGAACTTCATTATTTCTCGATCTAGACCACCTAGAAGGCTGAAATTTCAGGATTGTGTTCTAGGAATCCTCCCCTTTCCATTGCTGTGCCTATCTTTGAATAAGACCAATTTTACAACAAGTTATGGGCAAAAATCCATGTTCAAACTTAAAATGCGAATATCTCGCTTAATATGCGTCTAAATGCATTAAAAGTTGGCACCTAGAGGGCAATTTTTGAACTTCATTATTTCTCGATCTAGACCACCTAGAAGGCTGAAATTTCAGGATTGTGATCTAGGAATCCTCCTCTTTCCATTGCTGTGCCTATCTTTGAATAAGACCAATTTTACAACAAGTTATGGGCAAAAATCCATGTTCAAACTTAAAATGCGAATATCTCGCTTAATATGCGTCTAAATGCATTAAAAGTTGGCACCTAGAGGGCAATTTTTGAACTTCATTATTTCTCGATCTAGACCACCTAGAAGGCTGAAATTTCAGGATTGTGATCTAGGAATCCTCCTCTTTCCATTGCTGTGCCTATCTTTGAATAAGACCAATTTTACAACAAGTTATGGGCAAAAATCCATGTTCAAACTTAAAATGCGAATATCTCGCTTAATAAGCGTCTAAATGCATTAAAAGTCGGCACCTAGAGGGCAATTTTTGAACTTCATTATTTCTCGATCTAGACCACCTAGAAGGCTGAAATTTCAGGATTGTGTTCTAGGAATCCTCCCCTTTCCATTGCTGTGCCTATCTTTGAATAAGACCAATTTTACAACAAGTTATGGGCAAAAATCCATGTTCAAACTTAAAATGCGAATATCTCGCTTAATATGCGTCTAAATGCATTAAAAGTTGGCACCTAGAGGGCAATTTTTGAACTTCATTATTTCTCGATCTAGACCACCTAGAAGGCTGAAATTTCAGGATTGTGATCTAGGAATCCTCCTCTTTCCATTGCTGTGCCTATCTTTGAATAAGACCAATTTTACAACAAGTTATGGGCAAAAATCCATGTTCAAACTTAAAATGCGAATATCTCGCTTAATAAGCGTCTAAATGCATTAAAAGTCGGCACCTAGAGGGCAATTTTTGAACTTCATTATTTCTCGATCTAGACCACCTAGAAGGCTGAAATTTCAGGATTGTGTTCTAGGAATCCTCCCCTTTCCATTGCTGTGCCTATCTTTGAATAAGACCAATTTTACAACAAGTTATGGGCAAAAATCCATGTTCAAACTTAAAATGCGAATATCTCGCTTAATATGCGTCTAAATGCATTAAAAGTTGGCACCTAGAGGGCAATTTTTGAACTTCATTATTTCTCGATCTAGACCACCTAGAAGGCTGAAATTTCAGGATTGTGATCTAGGAGTCCTCCTCTTTCCATTGCTGTGCCTATCTTTGAATAAGACCAATTTTACAACAAGTTATGGGCAAAAATCCATGTTCAAACTTAAAATGCGAATATCTCGCTTAATAAGCGTCTAAATGCATTAAAAGTCGGCACCTAGAGGGCAATTTTTGAACTTCATTATTTCTCGATCTAGACCACCTAGAAGGCTGAAATTTCAGGATTGTGATCTAGGAATCCTCCTCTTTCCATTGCTGTGCCTATCTTTGAATAAGACCAATTTTACAACAAGTTATGGGCAAAAATCCATGTTCAAACTTAAAATGCGAATATCTCGCTTAATAAGCGTCTAAATGCATTAAAAGTCGGCACCTAGAGGGCAATTTTTGAACTTCATTATTTCTCGATCTAGACCACCTAGAAGGCTGAAATTTCAGGATTGTGATCTAGGAATCCTCCTCTTTCCATTGCTGTGCCTATCTTTGAATAAGACCAATTTTACAACAAGTTATGGGCAAAAATCCATGTTCAAACTTAAAATGCGAATATCTCGCTTAATAAGCGTCTAAATGCATTAAAAGTCGGCACCTAGAGGGCAATTTTTGAACTTCATTATTTCTCGATCTAGACCACCTAGAAGGCTGAAATTTCAGGATTGTGTTCTAGGAATCCTCCCCTTTCCATTGCTGTGCCTATCTTTGAATTAGACCAATTTTACAACAAGTTATGGGCAAAAATCCATGTTCAAACTTAAAATGCGAATATCTCGCTTAATAAGCGTCATTAAAAGTCGGCACCTAGAGGGCAATTTTTGAACTTCATTATTTCTCGATCTAGACCATTGCTGTGCCTATCTTTGAATAAGACCAATTTTACAACAAGTTATGGGCAAAAATCCATGTTCAAACTTAAAATGCGAATATCTCGCTTAATATGCGTCTAAATGCATTAAAAGTTGGCACCTAGAGGGCAATTTTTGAACTTCATTATTTCTCGATCTAGACCACCTAGAAGGCTGAAATTTCAGGATTGTGTTCTAGGAATCCTCCCCTTTCCATTGCTGTGCCTATCTTTGAATAAGACCAATTTTACAACAAGTTATGGGCAAAAATCCATGTTCAAACTTAAAATGCGAATATCTCGCTTAATATGCGTCTAAATGCATTAAAAGTTGGCACCTAGAGGGCAATTTTTGAACTTCATTATTTCTCGATCTAGACCACCTAGAAGGCTGAAATTTCAGGATTGTGATCTAGGAATCCTCCTCTTTCCATTGCTGTGCCTATCTTTGAATAAGACCAATTTTACAACAAGTTATGGGCAAAAATCCATGTTCAAACTTAAAATGCGAATATCTCGCTTAATAAGCGTCTAAATGCATTAAAAGTCGGCACCTAGAGGGCAATTTTTGAACTTCATTATTTCTCGATCTAGACCACCTAGAAGGCTGAAATTTCAGGATTGTGATCTAGGAATCCTCCTCTTTCCATTGCTGTGCCTATCTTTGAATAAGACCAATTTTACAACAAGTTATGGGCAAAAATCCATGTTCAAACTTAAAATGCGAATATCTCGCTTAATAAGCGTCTAAATGCATTAAAAGTCGGCACCTAGAGGGCAATTTTTGAACTTCATTATTTCTCGATCTAGACCACCTAGAAGGCTGAAATTTCAGGATTGTGATCTAGGAATCCTCCTCTTTCCATTGCTGTGCCTATCTTTGAATAAGACCAATTTTACAACAAGTTATGGGCAAAAATCCATGTTCAAACTTAAAATGCGAATATCTCGCTTAATAAGCGTCTAAATGCATTAAAAGTCGGCACCTAGAGGGCAATTTTTGAACTTCATTATTTCTCGATCTAGACCACCTAGAAGGCTGAAATTTCAGGATTGTGTTCTAGGAATCCTCCCCTTTCCATTGCTGTGCCTATCTTTGAATAAGACCAATTTTACAACAAGTTATGGGCAAAAATCCATGTTCAAACTTAAAATGCGAATATCTCGCTTAATAAGCGTCATTAAAAGTCGGCACCTAGAGGGCAATTTTTGAACTTCATTATTTCTCGATCTAGACCACCTAGAAGGCTGAAATTTCAGGATTGTGTTCTAGGAATCCTCCCCTTTCCATTGCTGTGCCTATCTTTGAATAAGACCAATTTTACAACAAGTTATGGGCAAAAATCCATGTTCAAACTTAAAATGCGAATATCTCGCTTAATATGCGTCTAAATGCATTAAAAGTTGGCACCTAGAGGGCAATTTTTGAACTTCATTATTTCTCGATCTAGACCACCTAGAAGGCTGAAATTTCAGGATTGTGATCTAGGAATCCTCCTCTTTCCATTGCTGTGCCTATCTTTGAATAAGACCAATTTTACAACAAGTTATGGGCAAAAATCCATGTTCAAACTTAAAATGCGAATATCTCGCTTAATAAGCGTCTAAATGCATTAAAAGTCGGCACCTAGAGGGCAATTTTTGAACTTCATTATTTCTCGATCTAGACCACCTAGAAGGCTGAAATTTCAGGATTGTGTTCAAGGAATCCTTCCCTTTTCATTGCTGTGCCTATCTTTGAATAAGACCAATTTTACAACAAGTTATGGGCAAAAATCCATGTTCAAACTTAAAATGCGAATATCTCGCTTAATAAGCGTCTAAATGCATTAAAAGTCGGCACCTAGAGGGCAATTTTTGAACTTCATTATTTCTCGATCTAGACCACCTAGAAGGCTGAAATTTCAGGATTGTGTTCTAGGAATCCTCCCCTTTCCATTGCTGTGCCTATCTTTGAATAAGACCAATTTTACAACAAGTTATGGGCAAAAATCCATGTTCAAACTTAAAATGCGAATATCTCGCTTAATATGCGTCCAAATGCATTAAAAGTTGGCACCTAGAGGGCAATTTTTGAACTTCATTATTTCTCGGTCTAGACCACCTAGAAGGCTGAAATTTCAGGATTGTGATCTAGGAATCCTCCTCTTTCCATTGCTGTGCCTATCTTTGAATAAAACCAATTTTACAACAAGTTATGGGCAAAAATCCATGTTCAAACTTAAAATGCGAATATCTCGCTTAATAAGCGTCTAAATGCATTAAAAGTCGGCACCTAGAGGGCAATTTTTGAACTTCATTATTTCTCGATCTAGACCACCTAGAAGGCTGAAATTTCCAAGACCAATTTTACAACAAGTTATGGGCAAAAATCCATGTTCAAACTTAAAATGCGAATATCTCGCTTAATAAGCGTCTAAATGCATTAAAAGTCGGCACCTAGAGGGCAATTTTTGAACTTCATTATTTCTCGATCTAGACCACCTAGAAGGCTGAAATTTCAGGATTGTGTTCTAGGAATCCTAACCTTTCCATTGCTGTGCCTATCTTTGAATAAGAACAATTTCACAACAAGTTATGGGCAAAAATCCATGTTCAAACTTAAAATGCGAATATCTCGCTTAATATGCGTCTAAATGCATTAAAAGTTGGCACCTAGAGGGCAATTTTTGAACTTCATTATTTCTCGATCTAGACCACCTAGAAGGCTGAAATTTCAGGATTGTGATCTAGGAATCCTCCTCTTTCCATTGCTGTGCCTATCTTTGAATAAGACCAATTTTACAACAAGTTATGGGCAAAAATCCATGTTCAAACTTAAAATGCGAATATCTCGCTTAATAAGCGTCTAAATGCATTAAAAGTCGGCACCTAGAGGGCAATTTTTGAACTTCATTATTTCTCGATCTAGACCACCTAGAAGGCTGAAATTTCAGGATTGTGATCTAGGAATCCTCCTCTTTCCATTGCTGTGCCTATCTTTGAATAAGACCAATTTTACAACAAGTTATGGGCAAAAATCCATGTTCAAACTTAAAATGCGAATATCTCGCTTAACATGCGTCTAAATGCATTAAAAGTTGGCACCTAGAGGGCAATTTTTGAACTTCATTATTTCTCGATCTAGACCACCTAGAAGGCTGAAATTTCAGGATTGTGATCTAGGAATCCTCCTCTTTCCATTGCTGTGCCTATCTTTGAATAAGACCAATTTTACAACAAGTTATGGGCAAAAATCCATGTTCAAACTTAAAATGCGAATATCTCGCTTAATAAGCGTCTAAATGCATTAAAAGTCGGCACCTAGAGGGCAATTTTTGAACTTCATTATTTCTCGATCTAGACCACCTAGAAGGCTGAAATTTCAGGATTGTGTTCTAGGAATCCTCCCCTTTCCATTGCTGTGCCTATCTTTGAATAAGACCAATTTTACAACAAGTTATGGGCAAAAATCCATGTTCAAACTTAAAATGCGAATATCTCGCTTAATATGCGTCTAAATGCATTAAAAGTTGGCACCTAGAGGGCAATTTTTGAACTTCATTATTTCTCGATCTAGACCACCTAGAAGGCTGAAATTTCAGGATTGTGATCTAGGAATCCTCCTCTTTCCATTGCTGTGCCTATCTTTGAATAAGACCAATTTTACAACAAGTTATGGGCAAAAATCCATGTTCAAACTTAAAATGCGAATATCTCGCTTAATAAGCGTCTAAATGCATTAAAAGTCGGCACCTAGAGGGCAATTTTTGAACTTCATTATTTCTCGATCTAGACCACCTAGAAGGCTGAAATTTCAGGATTGTGTTCTAGGAATCCTCCCCTTTCCATTGCTGTGCCTATCTTTGAATAAGACCAACTTTACAACAAGTTATGGGCAAAAATCCATGTTCAAACTTAAAATGCGAATATCTCGCTTAATAAGCGTCTAAATGCATTAAAAGTCGGCACCTAGAGGGCAATTTTTGAACTTCATTATTTCTCGATCTAGACCACCTAGAAGGCTGAAATTTCAGGATTGTGTTCTAGGAATCCTCCCCTTTCCATTGCTGTGCCTATCTTTGAATAAGACCAATTTTACAACAAGTTATGGGCAAAAATCCATGTTCAAACTTAAAATGCGAATATCTCGCTTAATAAGCGTCTAAATGCATTAAAAGTCGGCACCTAGAGGGCAATTTTTGAACTTCATTATTTCTCGATCTAGACCACCTAGAAGGCTGAAATTTCAGGATTGTGATCTAGGAATCCTCCTCTTTCCATTGCTGTGCCTATCTTTGAATAAGACCAATTTTACATTAAGTTATGGGCAACAATCCATGTTCAAACTTAAAATGCGAATATCTCGCTTAATAAGCGTCTAAATGCATTAAAAGTCGGCACCTAGAGGGCAATTTTTGAACTTCATTATTTCTCGATCTAGACCACCTAGAAGGCTGTAATTTCAGGATTGTGTTCTAGGAATCCTCCCCTTTCCATTGCTGTGCCTATCTTTGAATAAGACCAATTTTACAACAAGTTATGGGCAAAAATCCATGTTCAAACTTAAAATGCGAATATCTCGCTTAATAAGCGTCTAAATGCATTAAAAGTCGGCACCTAGAGGGCAATTTTTGAACTTCATTATTTCTCGATCTAGACCACCTAGAAGGCTGAAATTTCAGGATTGTGATCTAGGAATCCTCCTCTTTCCATTGCTGTGCCTATCTTTGAATAATACCAATTTTACAACAAGTTATGGGCAAAAATCCATGTTCAAACTTAAAATGCGAATATCTCGCTTAATATGCGTCTAAATGCATTAAAAGTCGGCACCTAGAGGGCAATTTTTGAACTTCATTATTTCTCGATCTAGACCACCTAGAAGGCTGAAATTTCAGGATTGTGTTCTAGGAATCCTCCCCTTTCCATTGCTGTGCCTATCTTTGAATAAGACCAATTTTACAACAAGTTATGGGCAAAAATCCATGTTCAAACTTAAAATGCGAATATCTCGCTTAATAAGCGTCTAAATGCATTAAAAGTCGGCACCTAGAGGGCAATTTTTGAACTTCATTATTTCTCGATCTAGACCACCTAGAAGGCTGAAATTTCAGGATTGTGATCTAGGAATCCTCCTCTTTCCATTGCTGTGCCTATCTTTGAATAAGACCAATTTTACATTAAGTTATGGGCAACAATCCATGTTCAAACTTAAAATGCGAATATCTCGCTTAATAAGCGTCTAAATGCATTAAAAGTCGGCACCTAGAGGGCAATTTTTGAACTTCATTATTTCTCGATCTAGACCACCTAGAAGGCTGTAATTTCAGGATTGTGTTCTAGGAATCCTCCCCTTTCCATTGCTGTGCCTATCTTTGAATAAGACCAATTTTACAACAAGTTATGGGCAAAAATCCATGTTCAAACTTAAAATGCGAATATCTCGCTTAATAAGCGTCTAAATGCATTAAAAGTCGGCACCTAGAGGGCAATTTTTGAACTTCATTATTTCTCGATCTAGACCACCTAGAAGGCTGAAATTTCAGGATTGTGATCTAGGAATCCTCCTCTTTCCATTGCTGTGCCTATCTTTGAATAATACCAATTTTACAACAAGTTATGGGCAAAAATCCATGTTCAAACTTAAAATGCGAATATCTCGCTTAATATGCGTCTAAATGCATTAAAAGTCGGCACCTAGAGGGCAATTTTTGAACTTCATTATTTCTCGATCTAGACCACCTAGAAGGCTGAAATTTCAGGATTGTGATCTAGGAATCCTCCTCTTTCCATTGCTGTGCCTATCTTTGAATAAGACCAATTTTACAACAAGTTATGGGCAAAAATCCATGTTCAAACTTAAAATGCGAATATCTTGCTTAATAAGCGTCTAAATGCATTAAAAGTCGGCACCTAGAGGGCAATTTTTGAACTTCATTATTTCTCGATCTAGACCACCTAGAAGGCTGAAATTTCAGGATTGTGATCTAGGAATCCTCCTCTTTCCATTGCTGTGCCTATCTTTGAATAAGACCAATTTTACAACAAGTTATGGGCAAAAATCCATGTTCAAACTTAAAATGCGAATATCTCGCTTAATAAGCGTCTAAATGCATTAAAAGTCGGCACCTAGAGGGCAATTTTTGAACTTCATTATTTCTCGATCTAGACCACCTAGAAGGCTGAAATTTCAGGATTGTGTTCTAGGAATCCTCCCCTTTCCATTGCTGTGCCTATCTTTAAATAAGACCAATTTTACAACAAGTTATGGGCAAAAATCCATGTTCAAACTTAAAATGCGAATATCTCGCTTAATAAGCGTCTAAATGCATTAAAAGTCGGCACCTAGAGGGCAATTTTTGAACTTCATTATTTCTCGATCTAGACCACCTAGAAGGCTGAAATTTCAGGATTGTGATCTAGGAATCCTCCTCTTTCCATTGCTGTGCCTATCTTTGAATAAGACCAATTGTACAACAAGTTATGGGCAAAAATCCATGTTCAAACTTAAAATGCGAATATCTCGCTTAATAAGCGTCTAAATGCATTAAAAGTCGGCACCTAGAGGGCAATTTTTGAACTTCATTATTTCTCGATCTAGACCACCTAGAAGGCTGAAATTTCAGGATTGTGTTCTAGGAATCCTCCCCTTTCCATTGCTGTGCCTATCTTTGAATAAGACCAATTTTACAACAAGTTATGGGCAAAAATCCATGTTCAAACTTAAAATGCGAATATCTCGCTTAATAAGCGTCTAAATGCATTAAAAGTCGGCACCTAGAGGGCAATTTTTGAACTTCATTATTTCTCGATCTAGACCACCTAGAAGGCTGAAATTTCAGGATTGTGTTCTAGGAATCCTCCCCTTTCCATTGCTGTGCCTATCTTTGAATAAGACCAATTTTACAACAAGTTATGGGCAAAAATCCATGTTCAAACTTAAAATGCGAATATCTCGCTTAATAAGCGTCTAAATGCATTAAAAGTCGGCACCTAGAGGGCAATTTTTGAACTTCATTATTTCTCGATCTAGACCACCTAGAAGGCTGAAATTTCAGGATTGTGATCTAGGAATCCTCCTCTTTCCATTGCTGTGCCTATCTTTGAATAAGACCAATTTTACAACAAGTTATGGGCAAAAATCCATGTTCAAACTTAAAATGCGAATATCTCGCTTAATAAGCGTCTAAATGCATTAAAAGTCGGCACCTAGAGGGCAATTTTTGAACTTCATTATTTCTCGATCTAGACCACCTAGAAGGCTGAAATTTCAGGATTGTGTTCTAGGAATCCTTCCCTTTTCATTGCTGTGCCTATCTTTGAATAAGACCAATTTTACAACAAGTTATGGGCAAAAATCCATGTTCAAACTTAAAATGCGAATATCTCGCTTAATAAGCGTCTAAATGCATTAAAAGTCGGCACCTAGAGGGCAATTTTTGAACTTCATTATTTCTCGATCTAGACCACCTAGAAGGCTGAAATTTCAGGATTGTGTTCTAGGAATCCTCCCCTTTCCATTGCTGTGCCTATCTTTGAATAAGACCAATTTTACAACAAGTTATGGGCAAAAATCCATGTTCAAACTTAAAATGCGAATATCTCGCTTAATAAGCGTCTAAATGCATTAAAAGTCGGCACCTAGAGGGCAATTTTTGAACTTCATTATTTCTCGATCTAGACCACCTAGAAGGCTGAAATTTCAGGATTGTGATCTAGGAATCCTCCTCTTTCCATTGCTGTGCCTATCTTTGAATAAGACCAATTTTACAACAAGTTATGGGCAAAAATCCATGTTCAAACTTAAAATGCGAATATCTCGCTTAATATGCGTCTAAATGCATTAAAAGTCGGCACCTAGAGGGCAATTTTTGAACTTCATTATTTCTCGATCTAGACCACCTAGAAGGCTGAAATTTCAGGATTGTGATCTAGGAATCCTCCCCTTTCCATTGCTGTGCCTATCGTTGAATTAGAATAATTTTACAACAAGTTATGGGCAAAAATCCATGTTCAAATCCTCCAGGATTAAAATGCGAATATCTCGCTTAATATGCGTCTAAATGCATTAAAAGTCGGCACCTAGAGGGCAATTTTTGAACTTCATTATTTCTCGATCTAGACCACCTAGAAGGCTGAAATTTCAGGATTGTGATCTAGGAATCATCCCCTTTCCATTGCTGTGCCTATCTTTGAATAAGACCAATTTTACAACAAGTTATGGGCAAAAATCCATGTTCAAACTTAAAATGCGAATATCTCGCTTAATATGTGTCTAAATGCATTAAAAGTCGGCACCTAGAGGGCAATTTTTGAACTTCATTATTTCTCGATCTAGACCACCTAGAAGGCTGAAATTTCAGGATTGTGATCTAGGAATCCTCCCCTTTCCATTGCTGTGCCTATCTTTGAATAAGACCAATTGTACAACAAGTTATGGGCAAAAATCCATGTTCAAACTTAAAATGCGAATATCTCGCTTAATAAGCGTCTAAATGCATTAAAAGTCGGCACCTAGAGGGCAATTTTTGAACTTCATTATTTCTCGATCTAGACCACCTAGAAGGCTGAAATTTCAGGATTGTGTTCTAGGAATCCTCCCCTTTCCATTGCTGTGCCTATCTTTGAATAGGACCAATTTTACAACAAGTTATGGGCAAAAATCCATGTTCAAACTTAAAATGCGAATATCTCGCTTAATAAGCGTCTAAATGCATTAAAAGTCGGCACCTAGAGGGCAATTTTTGAACTTCATTATTTCTCGATCTAGACCACCTAGAAGGCTGAAATTTCAGGATTGTGTTCTAGGAATCCTCCCCTTTCCATTGCTGTGCCTATCTTTGAATAAGACCAATTTTACAACAAGTTATGGGCAAAAATCCATGTTCAAACTTAAAATGCGAATATCTCGCTTAATAAGCGTCTAAATGCATTAAAAGTCGGCACCTAGAGGGCAATTTTTGAACTTCATTATTTCTCGATCTAGACCACCTAGAAGGCTGAAATTTCAGGATTGTGATCTAGGAATCCTCCTCTTTCCATTGCTGTGCCTATCTTTGAATAAGACCAATTTTACAACAAGTTATGGGCAAAAATCCATGTTCAAACTTAAAATGCGAATATCTCGCTTAATAAGCGTCTAAATGCATTAAAAGTCGGCACCTAGAGGGCAATTTTTGAACTTCATTATTTCTCGATCTAGACCACCTAG
This sequence comes from Eupeodes luniger, assembly GCA_951509635.1. NCBI lineage: Eukaryota > Metazoa > Arthropoda > Insecta > Diptera > Syrphidae > Eupeodes > Eupeodes luniger. The sequence continues at coordinate 13,809 of CATOCI010000045.1, read as the reverse complement.
AAGGCTGAAATTTCAGGATTGTGTTCTAGGAATCCTTCCCTTTTCATTGCTGTGCCTATCTTTGAATAAGACCAATTTTACAACAAGTTATGGGCAAAAATCCATGTTCAAACTTAAAATGCGAATATCTCGCTTAATAAGCGTCTAAATGCATTAAAAGTCGGCACCTAGAGGGCAATTTTTGAACTTCATTATTTCTCGATCTAGACCACCTAGAAGGCTGAAATTTCAGGATTGTGTTCTAGGAATCCTCCCCTTTCCATTGCTGTGCCTATCTTTGAATAAGACCAATTTTACAACAAGTTATGGGCAAAAATCCATGTTCAAACTTAAAATGCGAATATCTCGCTTAATAAGCGTCTAAATGCATTAAAAGTCGGCACCTAGAGGGCAATTTTTGAACTTCATTATTTCTCGATCTAGACCACCTAGAAGGCTGAAATTTCAGGATTGTGATCTAGGAATCCTCCTCTTTCCATTGCTGTGCCTATCTTTGAATAAGACCAATTTTACAACAAGTTATGGGCAAAAATCCATGTTCAAACTTAAAATGCGAATATCTCGCTTAATATGCGTCTAAATGCATTAAAAGTCGGCACCTAGAGGGCAATTTTTGAACTTCATTATTTCTCGATCTAGACCACCTAGAAGGCTGAAATTTCAGGATTGTGATCTAGGAATCCTCCTCTTTCCATTGCTGTGCCTATCTTTGAATAAGACCAATTTTACAACAAGTTATGGGCAAAAATCCATGTTCAAACTTAAAATGCGAATATCTCGCTTAATATGCGTCTAAATGCATTAAAAGTCGGCACCTAGAGGGCAATTTTTGAACTTCATTATTTCTCGATCTAGACCACCTAGAAGGCTGAAATTTCAGGATTGTGATCTAGGAATCCTCCCCTTTCCATTGCTGTGCCTATCGTTGAATAAGACCAATTTTACAACAAGTTATGGGCAAAAATCCATGTTCAAATCCTCCAGGATTAAAATGCGAATATCTCGCTTAATATGCGTCTAAATGCATTAAAAGTCGGCACCTAGAGGGCAATTTTTGAACTTCATTATTTCTCGATCTAGACCACCTAGAAGGCTGAAATTTCAGGATTGTGTTCAAGGAATCCTTCCCTTTTCATTGCTGTGCCTATCTTTGAATAAGACCAATTTTACAACAAGTTTTGGGCAAAAATCCATGTTCAAACTTAAAATGCGAATATCTCGCTTAATAAGCGTCTAAATGCATTAAAAGTCGGCACCTAGAGGGCAATTTTTGAACTTCATTATTTCTCGATCTAGACCACCCAGAAGGCTGAAATTTCAGGATTGTGTTCTAGGAATCCTCCCCTTTCCATTGCTGTGCCTATCTTTGAATAAGACCAATTTTACAACAAGTTATGGGCAAAAATCCATGTTCAAACTTAAAATGCGAATATCTCGCTTAATATGCGTCCAAATGCATTAAAAGTTGGCACCTAGAGGGCAATTTTTGAACTTCATTATTTCTCGGTCTAGACCACCTAGAAGGCTGAAATTTCAGGATTGTGATCTAGGAATCCTCCTCTTTCCATTGCTGTGCCTATCTTTGAATAAAACCAATTTTACAACAAGTTATGGGCAAAAATCCATGTTCAAACTTAAAATGCGAATATCTCGCTTAATAAGCGTCTAAATGCATTAAAAGTCGGCACCTAGAGGGCAATTTTTGAACTTCATTATTTCTCGATCTAGACCACCTAGAAGGCTGAAATTTCAGGATTGTGATCTAGGAATCCTCCTCTTTCCATTGCTGTGCCTATCTTTGAATAAGACCAATTTTACAACAAGTTATGGGCAAAAATCCATGTTCAAACTTAAAATGCGAATATCTCGCTTAATAAGCGTCTAAATGCATTAAAAGTCGGCACCTAGAGGGCAATTTTTGAACTTCATTATTTCTCGATCTAGACCACCTAGAAGGCTGAAATTTCAGGATTGTGTTCTAGGAATCCTAACCTTTCCATTGCTGTGCCTATCTTTGAATAAGAACAATTTCACAACAAGTTATGGGCAAAAATCCATGTTCAAACTTAAAATGCGAATATCTCGCTTAATATGCGTCTAAATGCATTAAAAGTTGGCACCTAGAGGGCAATTTTTGAACTTCATTATTTCTCGATCTAGACCACCTAGAAGGCTGAAATTTCAGGATTGTGATCTAGGAATCCTCCTCTTTCCATTGCTGTGCCTATCTTTGAATAAGACCAATTTTACAACAAGTTATGGACAAAAATCCATGTTCAAACTTAAAATGCGAATATCTCGCTTAATAAGCGTCTAAATGCATTAAAAGTCGGCACCTAGAGGGCAATTTTTGAACTTCATTATTTCTCGATCTAGACCACCTAGAAGGCTGAAATTTCAGGATTGTGATCTAGGAATCCTCCTCTTTCCATTGCTGTGCCTATCTTTGAATAAGACCAATTTTACAACAAGTTATGGGCAAAAATCCATGTTCAAACTTAAAATGCGAATATCTCGCTTAACATGCGTCTAAATGCATTAAAAGTTGGCACCTAGAGGGCAATTTTTGAACTTCATTATTTCTCGATCTAGACCACCTAGAAGGCTGAAATTTCAGGATTGTGATCTAGGAATCCTCCTCTTTCCATTGCTGTGCCTATCTTTGAATAAGACCAATTTTACAACAAGTTATGGGCAAAAATCCATGTTCAAACTTAAAATGCGAATATCTCGCTTAATAAGCGTCTAAATGCATTAAAAGTCGGCACCTAGAGGGCAATTTTTGAACTTCATTATTTCTCGATCTAGACCACCTAGAAGGCTGAAATTTCAGGATTGTGTTCTAGGAATCCTCCCCTTTCCATTGCTGTGCCTATCTTTGAATAAGACCAATTTTACAACAAGTTATGGGCAAAAATCCATGTTCAAACTTAAAATGCGAATATCTCGCTTAATATGCGTCTAAATGCATTAAAAGTTGGCACCTAGAGGGCAATTTTTGAACTTCATTATTTCTCGATCTAGACCACCTAGAAGGCTGAAATTTCAGGATTGTGATCTAGGAATCCTCCTCTTTCCATTGCTGTGCCTATCTTTGAATAAGACCAATTTTACAACAAGTTATGGGCAAAAATCCATGTTCAAACTTAAAATGCGAATATCTCGCTTAATAAGCGTCTAAATGCATTAAAAGTCGGCACCTAGAGGGCAATTTTTGAACTTCATTATTTCTCGATCTAGACCACCTAGAAGGCTGAAATTTCAGGATTGTGTTCTAGGAATCCTCCCCTTTCCATTGCTGTGCCTATCTTTGAATAAGACCAACTTTACAACAAGTTATGGGCAAAAATCCATGTTCAAACTTAAAATGCGAATATCTCGCTTAATAAGCGTCTAAATGCATTAAAAGTCGGCACCTAGAGGGCAATTTTTGAACTTCATTATTTCTCGATCTAGACCACCTAGAAGGCTGAAATTTCAGGATTGTGTTCTAGGAATCCTCCCCTTTCCATTGCTGTGCCTATCTTTGAATAAGACCAATTTTACAACAAGTTATGGGCAAAAATCCATGTTCAAACTTAAAATGCGAATATCTCGCTTAATAAGCGTCTAAATGCATTAAAAGTCGGCACCTAGAGGGCAATTTTTGAACTTCATTATTTCTCGATCTAGACCACCTAGAAGGCTGAAATTTCAGGATTGTGTTCTAGGAATCCTCCCCTTTCCATTGCTGTGCCTATCTTTGAATAAGACCAATTTTACAACAAGTTATGGGCAAAAATCCATGTTCAAACTTAAAATGCGAATATCTCGCTTAATAAGCGTCTAAATGCATTAAAAGTCGGCACCTAGAGGGCAATTTTTGAACTTCATTATTTCTCGATCTAGACCACCTAGAAGGCTGTAATTTCAGGATTGTGTTCTAGGAATCCTCCCCTTTCCATTGCTGTGCCTATCTTTGAATAAGACCAATTTTACAACAAGTTATGGGCAAAAATCCATGTTCAAACTTAAAATGCGAATATCTCGCTTAATAAGCGTCTAAATGCATTAAAAGTCGGCACCTAGAGGGCAATTTTTGAACTTCATTATTTCTCGATCTAGACCACCTAGAAGGCTGAAATTTCAGGATTGTGATCTAGGAATCCTCCTCTTTCCATTGCTGTGCCTATCTTTGAATAATACCAATTTTACAACAAGTTATGGGCAAAAATCCATGTTCAAACTTAAAATGCGAATATCTCGCTTAATATGCGTCTAAATGCATTAAAAGTCGGCACCTAGAGGGCAATTTTTGAACTTCATTATTTCTCGATCTAGACCACCTAGAAGGCTGAAATTTCAGGATTGTGATCTAGGAATCCTCCTCTTTCCATTGCTGTGCCTATCTTTGAATAAGACCAATTTTACAACAAGTTATGGGCAAAAATCCATGTTCAAACTTAAAATGCGAATATCTTGCTTAATAAGCGTCTAAATGCATTAAAAGTCGGCACCTAGAGGGCAATTTTTGAACTTCATTATTTCTCGATCTAGACCACCTAGAAGGCTGAAATTTCAGGATTGTGATCTAGGAATCCTCCTCTTTCCATTGCTGTGCCTATCTTTGAATAAGACCAATTTTACAACAAGTTATGGGCAAAAATCCATGTTCAAACTTAAAATGCGAATATCTCGCTTAATAAGCGTCTAAATGCATTAAAAGTCGGCACCTAGAGGGCAATTTTTGAACTTCATTATTTCTCGATCTAGACCACCTAGAAGGCTGAAATTTCAGGATTGTGTTCTAGGAATCCTCCCCTTTCCATTGCTGTGCCTATCTTTAAATAAGACCAATTTTACAACAAGTTATGGGCAAAAATCCATGTTCAAACTTAAAATGCGAATATCTCGCTTAATAAGCGTCTAAATGCATTAAAAGTCGGCACCTAGAGGGCAATTTTTGAACTTCATTATTTCTCGATCTAGACCACCTAGAAGGCTGAAATTTCAGGATTGTGATCTAGGAATCCTCCTCTTTCCATTGCTGTGCCTATCTTTGAATAAGACCAATTGTACAACAAGTTATGGGCAAAAATCCATGTTCAAACTTAAAATGCGAATATCTCGCTTAATAAGCGTCTAAATGCATTAAAAGTCGGCACCTAGAGGGCAATTTTTGAACTTCATTATTTCTCGATCTAGACCACCTAGAAGGCTGAAATTTCAGGATTGTGTTCTAGGAATCCTCCCCTTTCCATTGCTGTGCCTATCTTTGAATAAGACCAATTTTACAACAAGTTATGGGCAAAAATCCATGTTCAAACTTAAAATGCGAATATCTCGCTTAATAAGCGTCTAAATGCATTAAAAGTCGGCACCTAGAGGGCAATTTTTGAACTTCATTATTTCTCGATCTAGACCACCTAGAAGGCTGAAATTTCAGGATTGTGTTCTAGGAATCCTCCCCTTTCCATTGCTGTGCCTATCTTTGAATAAGACCAATTTTACAACAAGTTATGGGCAAAAATCCATGTTCAAACTTAAAATGCGAATATCTCGCTTAATAAGCGTCTAAATGCATTAAAAGTCGGCACCTAGAGGGCAATTTTTGAACTTCATTATTTCTCGATCTAGACCACCTAGAAGGCTGAAATTTCAGGATTGTGATCTAGGAATCCTCCTCTTTCCATTGCTGTGCCTATCTTTGAATAAGACCAATTTTACAACAAGTTATGGGCAAAAATCCATGTTCAAACTTAAAATGCGAATATCTCGCTTAATAAGCGTCTAAATGCATTAAAAGTCGGCACCTAGAGGGCAATTTTTGAACTTCATTATTTCTCGATCTAGACCACCTAGAAGGCTGAAATTTCAGGATTGTGTTCTAGGAATCCTTCCCTTTTCATTGCTGTGCCTATCTTTGAATAAGACCAATTTTACAACAAGTTATGGGCAAAAATCCATGTTCAAACTTAAAATGCGAATATCTCGCTTAATAAGCGTCTAAATGCATTAAAAGTCGGCACCTAGAGGGCAATTTTTGAACTTCATTATTTCTCGATCTAGACCACCTAGAAGGCTGAAATTTCAGGATTGTGTTCTAGGAATCCTCCCCTTTCCATTGCTGTGCCTATCTTTGAATAAGACCAATTGTACAACAAGTTATGGGCAAAAATCCATGTTCAAACTTAAAATGCGAATATCTCGCTTAATAAGCGTCTAAATGCATTAAAAGTCGGCACCTAGAGGGCAATTTTTGAACTTCATTATTTCTCGATCTAGACCACCTAGAAGGCTGAAATTTCAGGATTGTGTTCTAGGAATCCTCCCCTTTCCATTGCTGTGCCTATCTTTGAATAGGACCAATTTTACAACAAGTTATGGGCAAAAATCCATGTTCAAACTTAAAATGCGAATATCTCGCTTAATAAGCGTCTAAATGCATTAAAAGTCGGCACCTAGAGGGCAATTTTTGAACTTCATTATTTCTCGATCTAGACCACCTAGAAGGCTGAAATTTCAGGATTGTGTTCTAGGAATCCTCCCCTTTCCATTGCTGTGCCTATCTTTGAATAAGACCAATTTTACAACAAGTTATGGGCAAAAATCCATGTTCAAACTTAAAATGCGAATATCTCGCTTAATATGCGTCTAAATGCATTAAAAGTCGGCACCTAGAGGGCAATTTTTGAACTTCATTATTTCTCGATCTAGACCACCTAGAAGGCTGAAATTTCAGGATTGTGATCTAGGAATCCTCCCCTTTCCATTGCTGTGCCTATCGTTGAATTAGAATAATTTTACAACAAGTTATGGGCAAAAATCCATGTTCAAATCCTCCAGGATTAAAATGCGAATATCTCGCTTAATATGCGTCTAAATGCATTAAAAGTCGGCACCTAGAGGGCAATTTTTGAACTTCATTATTTCTCGATCTAGACCACCTAGAAGGCTGAAATTTCAGGATTGTGATCTAGGAATCATCCCCTTTCCATTGCTGTGCCTATCTTTGAATAAGACCAATTTTACAACAAGTTATGGGCAAAAATCCATGTTCAAACTTAAAATGCGAATATCTCGCTTAATATGTGTCTAAATGCATTAAAAGTCGGCACCTAGAGGGCAATTTTTGAACTTCATTATTTCTCGATCTAGACCACCTAGAAGGCTGAAATTTCAGGATTGTGATCTAGGAATCCTCCCCTTTCCATTGCTGTGCCTATCTTTGAATAAGACCAATTGTACAACAAGTTATGGGCAAAAATCCATGTTCAAACTTAAAATGCGAATATCTCGCTTAATAAGCGTCTAAATGCATTAAAAGTCGGCACCTAGAGGGCAATTTTTGAACTTCATTATTTCTCGATCTAGACCACCTAGAAGGCTGAAATTTCAGGATTGTGTTCTAGGAATCCTCCCCTTTCCATTGCTGTGCCTATCTTTGAATAGGACCAATTTTACAACAAGTTATGGGCAAAAATCCATGTTCAAACTTAAAATGCGAATATCTCGCTTAATAAGCGTCTAAATGCATTAAAAGTCGGCACCTAGAGGGCAATTTTTGAACTTCATTATTTCTCGATCTAGACCACCTAGAAGGCTGAAATTTCAGGATTGTGTTCTAGGAATCCTCCCCTTTCCATTGCTGTGCCTATCTTTGAATAAGACCAATTTTACAACAAGTTATGGGCAAAAATCCATGTTCAAACTTAAAATGCGAATATCTCGCTTAATAAGCGTCTAAATGCATTAAAAGTCGGCACCTAGAGGGCAATTTTTGAACTTCATTATTTCTCGATCTAGACCACCTAGAAGGCTGAAATTTCAGGATTGTGTTCTAGGAATCCTCCCCTTTCCATTGCTGTGCCTATCTTTGAATAAGACCAATTTTACAACAAGTTATGGGCAAAAATCCATGTTCAAACTTAAAATGCGAATATCTCGCTTAATAAGCGTCTAAATGCATTAAAAGTCGGCACCTAGAGGGCAATTTTTGAACTTCATTATTTCTCGATCTAGACCACCTAGAAGGCTGAAATTTCAGGATTGTGATCTAGGAATCCTCCTCTTTCCATTGCTGTGCCTATCTTTGAATAAGACCAATTTTACAACAAGTTATGGGCAAAAATCCATGTTCAAACTTAAAATGCGAATATCTCGCTTAATAAGCGTCTAAATGCATTAAAAGTCGGCACCTAGAGGGCAATTTTTGAACTTCATTATTTCTCGATCTAGACCACCTAGAAGGCTGAAATTTCAGGATTGTGTTCTAGGAATCCTTCCCTTTTCATTGCTGTGCCTATCTTTGAATAAGACCAATTTTACAACAAGTTATGGGCAAAAATCCATGTTCAAACTTAAAATGCGAATATCTCGCTTAATAAGCGTCTAAATGCATTAAAAGTCGGCACCTAGAGGGCAATTTTTGAACTTCATTATTTCTCGATCTAGACCACCTAGAAGGCTGAAATTTCAGGATTGTGTTCTAGGAATCCTCCCCTTTCCATTGCTGTGCCTATCTTTGAATAAGACCAATTTTACAACAAGTTATGGGCAAAAATCCATGTTCAAACTTAAAATGCGAATATCTCGCTTAATAAGCGTCTAAATGCATTAAAAGTCGGCACCTAGAGGGCAATTTTTGAACTTCATTATTTCTCGATCTAGACCACCTAGAAGGCTGAAATTTCAGGATTGTGATCTAGGAATCCTCCTCTTTCCATTGCTGTGCCTATCTTTGAATAAGACCAATTTTACAACAAGTTATGGGCAAAAATCCATGTTCAAACTTAAAATGCGAATATCTCGCTTAATATGCGTCTAAATGCATTAAAAGTCGGCACCTAGAGGGCAATTTTTGAACTTCATTATTTCTCGATCTAGACCACCTAGAAGGCTGAAATTTCAGGATTGTGATCTAGGAATCCTCCCCTTTCCATTGCTGTGCCTATCGTTGAATTAGAATAATTTTACAACAAGTTATGGGCAAAAATCCATGTTCAAATCCTCCAGGATTAAAATGCGAATATCTCGCTTAATATGCGTCTAAATGCATTAAAAGTCGGCACCTAGAGGGCAATTTTTGAACTTCATTATTTCTCGATCTAGACCACCTAGAAGGCTGAAATTTCAGGATTGTGATCTAGGAATCATCCCCTTTCCATTGCTGTGCCTATCTTTGAATAAGACCAATTTTACAACAAGTTATGGGCAAAAATCCATGTTCAAACTTAAAATGCGAATATCTCGCTTAATATGTGTCTAAATGCATTAAAAGTCGGCACCTAGAGGGCAATTTTTGAACTTCATTATTTCTCGATCTAGACCACCTAGAAGGCTGAAATTTCAGGATTGTGATCTAGGAATCCTCCCCTTTCCATTGCTGTGCCTATCTTTGAATAAGACCAATTGTACAACAAGTTATGGGCAAAAATCCATGTTCAAACTTAAAATGCGAATATCTCGCTTAATAAGCGTCTAAATGCATTAAAAGTCGGCACCTAGAGGGCAATTTTTGAACTTCATTATTTCTCGATCTAGACCACCTAGAAGGCTGAAATTTCAGGATTGTGTTCTAGGAATCCTCCCCTTTCCATTGCTGTGCCTATCTTTGAATAGGACCAATTTTACAACAAGTTATGGGCAAAAATCCATGTTCAAACTTAAAATGCGAATATCTCGCTTAATAAGCGTCTAAATGCATTAAAAGTCGGCACCTAGAGGGCAATTTTTGAACTTCATTATTTCTCGATCTAGACCACCTAGAAGGCTGAAATTTCAGGATTGTGTTCTAGGAATCCTCCCCTTTCCATTGCTGTGCCTATCTTTGAATAAGACCAATTTTACAACAAGTTATGGGCAAAAATCCATGTTCAAACTTAAAATGCGAATATCTCGCTTAATAAGCGTCTAAATGCATTAAAAGTCGGCACCTAGAGGGCAATTTTTGAACTTCATTATTTCTCGATCTAGACCACCTAGAAGGCTGAAATTTCAGGATTGTGTTCTAGGAATCCTTCCCTTTTCATTGCTGTGCCTATCTTTGAATAAGACCAATTTTACAACAAGTTATGGGCAAAAATCCATGTTCAAACTTAAAATGCGAATATCTCGCTTAATAAGCGTCTAAATGCATTAAAAGTCGGCACCTAGAAAGCAATTTTTGAACTTCATTATTTCTCGATCTAGACCACCTAGAAGGCTGAAATTTCAGGATTGTGTTCTAGGAATCCTCCCCTTTCCATTGCTGTGCCTATCTTTGAATAAGACCAATTTTACAACAAGTTATGGGCAAAAATCCATGTTCAAACTTAAAATGCGAATATCTCGCTTAATAAGCGTCTAAATGCATTAAAAGTCGGCACCTAGAGGGCAATTTTTGAACTTCATTATTTCTCGATCTAGACCACCTAGAAGGCTGAAATTTCAGGATTGTGATCTAGGAATCCTCCTCTTTCCATTGCTGTGCCTATCTTTGAATAAGACCAATTTTACAACAAGTTATGGGCAAAAATCCATGTTCAAACTTAAAATGCGAATATCTCGCTTAATATGCGTCTAAATGCATTAAAAGTCGGCACCTAGAGGGCAATTTTTGAACTTCATTATTTCTCGATCTAGACCACCTAGAAGGCTGAAATTTCAGGATTGTGATCTAGGAATCCTCCCCTTTCCATTGCTGTGCCTATCGTTGAATTAGAATAATTTTACAACAAGTTATGGGCAAAAATCCATGTTCAAATCCTCCAGGATTAAAATGCGAATATCTCGCTTAATATGCGTCTAAATGCATTAAAAGTCGGCACCTAGAGGGCAATTTTTGAACTTCATTATTTCTCGATCTAGACCACCTAGAAGGCTGAAATTTCAGGATTGTGATCTAGGAATCATCCCCTTTCCATTGCTGTGCCTATCTTTGAATAAGACCAATTTTACAACAAGTTATGGGCAAAAATCCATGTTCAAACTTAAAATGCGAATATCTCGCTTAATATGTGTCTAAATGCATTAAAAGTCGGCACCTAGAGGGCAATTTTTGAACTTCATTATTTCTCGATCTAGACCACCTAGAAGGCTGAAATTTCAGGATTGTGATCTAGGAATCCTCCCCTTTCCATTGCTGTGCCTATCTTTGAATAAGACCAATTGTACAACAAGTTATGGGCAAAAATCCATGTTCAAACTTAAAATGCGAATATCTCGCTTAATAAGCGTCTAAATGCATTAAAAGTCGGCACCTAGAGGGCAATTTTTGAACTTCATTATTTCTCGATCTAGACCACCTAGAAGGCTGAAATTTCAGGATTGTGTTCTAGGAATCCTCCCCTTTCCATTGCTGTGCCTATCTTTGAATAGGACCAATTTTACAACAAGTTATGGGCAAAAATCCATGTTCAAACTTAAAATGCGAATATCTCGCTTAATAAGCGTCTAAATGCATTAAAAGTCGGCACCTAGAGGGCAATTTTTGAACTTCATTATTTCTCGATCTAGACCACCTAGAAGGCTGAAATTTCAGGATTGTGTTCTAGGAATCCTCCCCTTTCCATTGCTGTGCCTATCTTTGAATAAGACCAATTTTACAACAAGTTATGGGCAAAAATCCATGTTCAAACTTAAAATGCGAATATCTCGCTTAATAAGCGTCTAAATGCATTAAAAGTCGGCACCTAGAGGGCAATTTTTGAACTTCATTATTTCTCGATCTAGACCACCTAGAAGGCTGAAATTTCAGGATTGTGATCTAGGAATCCTCCTCTTTCCATTGCTGTGCCTATCTTTGAATAAGACCAATTTTACAACAAGTTATGGGCAAAAATCCATGTTCAAACTTAAAATGCGAATATCTCGCTTAATAAGCGTCTAAATGCATTAAAAGTCGGCACCTAGAGGGCAATTTTTGAACTTCATTATTTCTCGATCTAGACCACCTAGAAGGCTGAAATTTCAGGATTGTGTTCTAGGAATCCTTCCCTTTTCATTGCTGTGCCTATCTTTGAATAAGACCAATTTTACAACAAGTTATGGGCAAAAATCCATGTTCAAACTTAAAATGCGAATATCTCGCTTAATAAGCGTCTAAATGCATTAAAAGTCGGCACCTAGAGGGCAATTTTTGAACTTCATTATTTCTCGATCTAGACCACCTAGAAGGCTGAAATTTCAGGATTGTGTTCTAGGAATCCTCCCCTTTCCATTGCTGTGCCTATCTTTGAATAAGACCAATTTTACAACAAGTTATGGGCAAAAATCCATGTTCAAACTTAAAATGCGAATATCTCGCTTAATAAGCGTCTAAATGCATTAAAAGTCGGCACCTAGAGGGCAATTTTTGAACTTCATTATTTCTCGATCTAGACCACCTAGAAGGCTGAAATTTCAGGATTGTGATCTAGGAATCCTCCTCTTTCCATTGCTGTGCCTATCTTTGAATAAGACCAATTTTACAACAAGTTATGGGCAAAAATCCATGTTCAAACTTAAAATGCGAATATCTCGCTTAATATGCGTCTAAATGCATTAAAAGTCGGCACCTAGAGGGCAATTTTTGAACTTCATTATTTCTCGATCTAGACCACCTAGAAGGCTGAAATTTCAGGATTGTGATCTAGGAATCCTCCTCTTTCCATTGCTGTGCCTATCTTTGAATAAGACCAATTTTACAACAAGTTATGGGCAAAAATCCATGTTCAAACTTAAAATGCGAATATCTCGCTTAATATGCGTCTAAATGCATTAAAAGTCGGCACCTAGAGGGCAATTTTTGAACTTCATTATTTCTCGATCTAGACCACCTAGAAGGCTGAAATTTCAGGATTGTGATCTAGGAATCCTCCCCTTTCCATTGCTGTGCCTATCGTTGAATAAGACCAATTTTACAACAAGTTATGGGCAAAAATCCATGTTCAAATCCTCCAGGATTAAAATGCGAATATCTCGCTTAATATGCGTCTAAATGCATTAAAAGTCGGCACCTAGAGGGCAATTTTTGAACTTCATTATTTCTCGATCTAGACCACCTAGAAGGCTGAAATTTCAGGATTGTGATCTAGGAGTCCTCCCCTTTCCACTGCTGTGCCTATCTTTGAATAAGACCAATTTTGCAACAAGTTATGGGCAAAAATCCATGTTCAAACTTAAAATGCGAATATCTCGCTTAATATGCGTCTAAATGCATTAAAAGTCGGCACCTAGAGGGCAATTTTTGAACTTCATTATTTCTCGATCTAGACCACCTAGAAGGCTGAAATTTCAGGATTGTGATCTAGGAATCATCCCCTTTCCATTGCTGTGCCTATCTTTGAATAAGACCAATTTTACAACAAGTTATGGGCAAAAATCCATGTTCAAACTTAAAATGCGAATATCTCGCTTAATATGCGTCTAAATGCATTAAAAGTTGGCACCTAGAGGGCAATTTTTGAACTTCATTATTTCTCGATCTAGACCACCTAGAAGGCTGAAATTTCAGGATTGTGATCTAGGAATCCTCCCCTTTCCATTGCTGTGCCTATCTTTGAATAAGACCAATTTTACAACAAGTTATGGGCAAAAATCCATGTTCAAACTTAAAATGCGAATATCTCGCTTAATATGCGTCTAAATGCATTAAAAGTTGGCACCTAGATTGCAATTTTTGAACTTCATTATTTCTCGATCTAGACCACCTAGAAGGCTGAAATTTCAGGATTGTGATCTAGGAATCCTCCTCTTTCCATTGCTGTGCCTATCTTTGAACAAGACCAATTTTACAACAAGTTATGGGCAAAAATCCATGTTCAAACTTAAAATGCGAATATCTCGCTTAATATGCGTCTAAATGCATTA
>CATOCI010000044.1:0-29405 GCA_951509635.1 Eupeodes luniger | reverse complement strand
ATCACAATCTGAAATTTCAGCCCTCTAGGTGGTCTAGATCGAGAAATATTGGACTTCAAAAATTGCCCTCTAGATGCTGACTTTCATGCCTCTAGGACGCATATTAAGCGAGATATTCGCATTTAAAGTTTGAACATGGAATTTTTGCCCATAACTTGTTGTAAAATTGGTCTTATTCAAAGATAGGCACAGAAATGGAAAGGGAATGATTCCTAGATCACAATCCTGAAATTTCAGCCCTCTAGGTGGTCTAGATCGAGAAATATTGGACTTCAAAAATTGCCCTATAGATGCTGACTTTCATGCCTCTAGGACGCATATTAAGCGAGATATTCGCATTTAAAGTTTGAACATGGATTTTTGCCCATAACTTGTTGTAAAATTGGTCTTATTCAAAGATAGGCACATAAATGGAAAGGGAATGATTCCTAGATCACAATCCTGAAATTTCAGCCCTCTAGGTGGTCTAGATCGAGAAATATTGGACTTCAAAAATTGCCCTATAGATGCTGACTTTCATGCCTCTAGGACGCATATTAAGCGAGATATTCGCATTTAAAGTTTGAACATGGATTTTTGCCCATAACTTGTTGTAAAATTGGTCTTATTCAAAGATAGGCACAGAAATGGAAAGTGAATGATTCCTAGATCACAATCCTGAAATTTCAGCCCTCTAGGTGGTCTAGATCGAGAAATATTGGACTTCAAAAATTGCCCTCTAGATGCTGACTTTCATGCCTCTAGGACGCATATTAAGCGAGATATTCGCATTTAAAGTTTGAACATGGATTTTTGCCCATAACTTGTTGTAAAATTGGTCTTATTCAAAGATAGGCACAGAAATGGAAAGGGAATGATTCCTAGATCACAATCCTGAAATTTCAGCCCTCTAGGTGGTCTAGATCGAGAAATATTGGACTTCAAAAATTGCCCTCTAGATGCTGACTTTCATGCCTCTAGGACGCATATTAAGCGAGATATTCGCATTTAAAGTTTGAACATGGATTTTTGCCCATAACTTGTTGTAAAATTGGTCTTATTCAAAGATAGGCACAGAAATGGAAAGGGAATGATTCCTAGATCACAATCCTGAAATTTCAGCCCTCTAGGTGGTCTAGATCGAGAAATATTGGACTTCAAAAATTGCCCTCTAGATGCTGACTTTCATGCCTCTAGGACGCATATTAAGCGAGATATTCGCATTTAAAGTTTGAACATATATTTTTGCTCATAACTTGTTGTAAAATTGGTCTTTTTCAAAGATAGGCACAGAAATGGAAAGGGAATGATTCCTAGATCACAATCCTGAAATTTCAGCCCTCTAGGTGGTCTAGATCGAGAAATATTGGACTTCAAAAATTGCCCTCTAGATGCTGACTTTCATGCCTCTAGGACGCATATTAAGCGATATATTCGCATTTAAAGTTTGAACATGGATTTTTGCCCATAACTTGTTGTAAAATTGGTCTTATTCAAAGATAGGCACAGAAATGGAAAGGGAATGATTCCTAGATCACAATCCTGAAATTTCAGCCCTCTAGGTGGTCTAAATCGAGAAATATTGGACTTCAAAAATTGCCCTCTAGATGCTGACTTTCATGTCTCTAGGACGCATATTAAGCGAGATATTCGCATTTAAAGTTTGAACATGGATTTTTGCCCATAACTTGTTGTAAAATTGGTCTTATTCAAAGATAGGCACAGAAATGGAAAGGGAATGATTCCTAGATCACAATCCTGAAATTTCAGCCCTCTAGGTGGTCTAGATCGAGAAATATTGGACTTCAAAAATTGCCCTCTAGATGCTGACTTTCATGCCTCTAGAACGCATATTAAGCGAGATATTCGCATTTAAAGTTTGAACATGGATTTTTGCTCATAACTTGTTGTAAAATTGGTCTTATTCAAAGATAGGCACAGAAATGGAAAGGGAATGATTCCTAGATCACAATCCTGAAATTTCAGCCCTCTAGGTGGTCTAGATCGAGAAATATTGGACTTCAAAAATTGCCCTCTAGATGCTGACTTTCATGCCTCTAGGACGCATATTAAGCGAGATATTCGCATTTAAAGTTTGAACATGGATTTTTGCCCATAACTTGTTGTAAAATTGGTCTTATTCAAAGATAGGCACAGAAATGGAAAGGGAATGATTCCTAGATCACAATCCTGAAATTTCAGCCCTCTAGGTGGTATAAATCGAGAAATATTGGACTTCAAAAATTGCCCTCTAGATGCTGACTTTCATGCCTCTAGGACGCATATTAAGCGAGATATTCGCATTTAAAGTTTGAACATGGATTTTTGCCCATAACTTGTTGTAAAATTGGTCTTATTCAAAGATAGGCACAGAAATGGAAAGGGAATGATTCCTAGATCACAATCCTGAAATTTCAGCCCTCTAGGTGGTCTAGATCGAGAAATATTGGACTTCAAAAATTGCCCTCTAGATGCTGACTTTCATGCCTCTAGGACGCATATTAAGCGAGATATTCGCATTTAAAGTTTGAACATGGATTTTTGCCCATAACTTGTTGTAAAATTGGTCTTATTCAAAGATAGGCACAGAAATGGAAAGGGAATGATTCCTAGATCACAATCCTGAAATTTCAGCCCTCTAGGTGGTCTAGATCGAGAAATATTGGACTTCAAAAATTGCCCTCTAGATGCTGACTTTCATGCCTCTAGGACGCATATTAAGCGAGATATTCGCATTTAAAGTTTGAACATGGATTTTTGCCATAACTTGTTGTAAAATTGGTCTTATTCAAAGATAGGCACAGAAATGGAAAGGGAATGATTCCTAGATCACAATCCTGAAATTTCAGCCATCTAGGTGGTCTAGATCGAGAAATATTGGACTTCAAAAATTGCCCTCTAGATGCTGACTTTCATGCCTCTAGGACGCATATTAAGCGAGATATTCGCATTTAAAGTTTGAACATGGATTTTTGCCCATAACTTGTTGTAAAATTGGTCTTATTCAAAGATAGGCACAGAAATGGAAAGGGAATGATTCCTAGATCACAATCCTGAAATTTCAGCCCTCTAGGTGGTCTAGATCGAGAAATATTGGACTTCAAAAATTGCCCTCTAGATGCTGACTTTCATGCCTCTAGGACGCATATTAAGCGAGATATTCGCATTTAAAGTTTGAACATGGATTTTTGCCCATAACTTGTTGTAAAATTGGTCTTATTCAAAGATAGGCACAGAAATGGAAAGGGAATGATTCCTAGATCACAATCCTGAAATTTCAGCCCTCTAGGTGGTCTAGATCGAGAAATATTGGACTTCAAAAATTGCCCTCTAGATGCTGACTTTCATGCCTCTAGGACGCATATTAAGCGAGATATTCGCATTTAAAGTTTGAACATGGATTTTTGCCCATAACTTGTTGTAAAATTGGTCTTATTCAAAGATAGGCACAGAAATGGAAAGGGAATGATTCCTAGATCACAATCCTGAAATTTCAGCCCTCTAGGTGGTCTAGATCGAGAAATATTGGACTTCAAAAATTGCCCTCTAGATGCTGACTTTCATGCCTCTAGGACGCATATTAAGCGAGATATTCGCATTTAAAGTTTGAACATGGATTTTTGCCCATAACTTGTTGTAAAATTGGTCTTATTCAAAGATAGGCACAGAAATGGAAAGGGAATGATTCCTAGATCACAATCCTGAAATTTCAGCCCTCTAGGTGGTCTAGATCGAGAAATATTGGACTTCAAAAATTGCCCTCTAGATGCTGACTTTCATGCCTCTAGGACACATATTAAGCGAGATATTCGCATTAAAAGTTTGAACATGGATTTTTGCCCATAACTTGTTGTAAAATTGGTCTTATTCAAAGATAGGCACAGAAATGGAAAGGGAATGATTCCTAGATCACAATCCTGAAATTTCAGCCCTCTAGGTGGTCTAGATCGAGAAATATTGGACTTCAAAAATTGCCCTCTAGATGCTGACTTTCATGCCTCTAGGACGCATATTAAGCGAGATATTCGCATTTAAAGTTTGAACATATATTTTTGCTCATAACTTGTTGTAAAATTGGTCTTTTTCAAAGATAGGCACAGAAATGGAAAGGGAATGATTCCTAGATCACAATCCTGAAATTTCAGCCCTCTAGGTGGTCTAGATCGAGAAATATTGGACTTCAAAAATTGCCCTCTAGATGCTGACTTTCATGCCTCTAGGACGCATATTAAGCGAGATATTCGCATTTAAAGTTTGAACATGGATTTTTGCCCATAACTTGTTGTAAAATTGGTCTTATTCAAAGATAAGCACAGAAATGGAAAGGGAATGATTCCTAGATCACAATCCTGAAATTTCAGCCCTCTAGGTGGTCTAGATCGAGAAATATTGGACTTCAAAAATTGCCCTCTAGATGCTGACTTTCATGCCTCTAGGACGCATATTAAGCGAGATATTCGCATTTAAAGTTTGAACATGGATTTTTGCCCATAACTTGTTGTAAAATTGGTCTTATTCAAAGATAGGCACAGAAATGGAAAGGGAATGATTCCTAGATCACAATCCTGAAATTTCAGCCCTCTAGGTGGTCTAGATCGAGAAATATTGGACTTCAAAAATTGCCCTCTAGATGCTGACTTTCATGCCTCTAGGACGCATATTAAGCGAGATATTCGCATTTAAAGTTTGAACATATATTTTTGCTCATAACTTGTTGTAAAATTGGTCTTTTTCAAAGATAGGCACAGAAATGGAAAGGGAATGATTCCTAGATCACAATCCTGAAATTTCAGCCCTCTAGGTGGTCTAGATCGAGAAATATTGGACTTCAAAAATTGCCCTCTAGATGCTGACTTTCATGCCTCTAGGACGCATATTAAGCGAGATATTCGCATTTAAAGTTTGAACATGGATTTTTGCCCATAACTTGTTGTAAAATTGGTCTTATTCAAAGATAGGCACAGAAATGGAAAGGGAATGATTCCTAGATCACAATCTTCAATTTCAGCCCTCTAGGTGGTCTAGATCGAGAAATATTGGACTTCAAAAATTGCCCTCTAGATGCTGACTTTCATGCCTCTAGGACGCATATTAAGCGAGATATTCGCATTTAAAGTTTGAACATGGATTTTTGCCCATAACTTGTTGTAAAATTGGTCTTATTCAAAGATAGGCACAGAAATGGAAAGGGAATGATTCCTAGATCACAATCCTGAAATTTCAGCCCTCTAGGT
The DNA here is from genome assembly GCA_951509635.1 of Eupeodes luniger. NCBI lineage: Eukaryota > Metazoa > Arthropoda > Insecta > Diptera > Syrphidae > Eupeodes > Eupeodes luniger. The sequence goes on along the minus strand of CATOCI010000044.1, from coordinate 24,192 downwards.
GGTCTAGATCGAGAAATATTGGACTTCAAAAATTGCCCTCTAGATGCTGACTTTCATGCCTCTAGGACGCATATTAAGCGAGATATTCGCATTTAAAGTTTGAACATGGATTTTTGCCCATAACTTGTTGTAAAATTGGTCTTATTCAAAGATAGGCACAGAAATGGAAAGGGAATGATTCCTAGATCACAATCCTGAAATTTCAGCCCTCTAGGTGGTCTAGATCGAGAAATATTGGACTTCAAAAATTGCCCTCTAGATGCTGACTTTCATGCCTCTAGGACGCATATTAAGCGAGATATTCGCATTTAAAGTTTGAACATGGATTTTTGCCCATAACTTGTTGTAAAATTGGTCTTATTCAAAGATAGGCACAGAAATGGAAAGGGAATGATTCCTAGATCACAATCCTGAAATTTCAGCCCTCTAGGTGGTCTAGATCGAGAAATATTGGACTTCAAAAATTGCCCTCTAGATGCTGACTTTCATGCCTCTAGGACGCATATTAAGCGAGATATTCGCATTTAAAGTTTGAACATGGATTTTTGCCCATAACTTGTTGTAAAATTGGTCTTATTCAAAGATAGGCACAGAAATGGAAAGGGAATGATTCTTAGATCACAATCCTGAAATTTCAGCCCTCTAGGTGGTCTAGATCGAGAAATATTGGACTTCAAAAATTGCCCTCTAGATGCTGACTTTCATGCCTCTAGGACGCATATTAAGCGAGATATTCGCATTTAAAGTTTGAACATGGATTTTTGCCCATAACTTGTTGTAAAATTGGTCTTATTCAAAGATAGGCACAGAAATGGAAAGGGAATGATTCCTAGATCACAATCCTGAAATTTCAGCCCTCTAGGTGGTCTAGATCGAGAAATATTGGACTTCAAAAATTGCCCTCTAGATGCTGACTTTCATGCCTCTAGGACGCATATTAAGCGAGATATTCGCATTTAAAGTTTGAACATGGATTTTTGCCCATAACTTGTTGTAAAATTGGTCTTATTCAAAGATAGGCACAGAAATGGAAAGGGAATGATTCCTAGATCACAATCCTGAAATTTCAGCCCTCTAGGTGGTCTAGATCGAGAAATATTGGACTTCAAAAATTGCCCTCTAGATGCTGACTTTCATGCCTCTAGGACGCATATTAAGCGAGATATTCGCATTTAAAGTTTGAACATGGATTTTTGCCCATAACTTGTTGTAAAATTGGTCTTATTCAAAGATAGGCACAGAAATGGAAAGGGAATGATTCCTAGATCACAATCCTGAAATTTCAGCCCTCTAGGTGGTCTAGATCGAGAAATATTGGACTTCAAAAATTGCCCTCTAGATGCTGACTTTCATGCCTCTAGGACGCATTAAGCGAGATATTCGCATTTAAAGTTTGAACATGGATTTTTGCTCATAACTTGTTGTAAAATTGGTCTTATTCAAAGATAGGCACAGAAATGGAAAGGGAATGATTCCTAGATCACAATCCTGAAATTTCAGCCCTCTAGGTGGTCTAGATCGAGAAATATTGGACTTCAAAAATTGCCCTCTAGATGCTGACTTTCATGCCTCTAGGACGCATATTAAGCGAGATATTCGCATTTAAAGTTTGAACATGGATTTTTGCCCATAACTTGTTGTAAAATTGGTCTTATTCAAAGATAGGCACAGAAATGGAGAGGGAATGATTCCTAGATCACAATCCTGAAATTTCAGCCCTCTAGGTGGTCTAGATCGAGAAATATTGGACTTCAAAAATTGCCCTCTAGATGCTGACTTTCATGCCTCTAGGACGCATATTAAGCGAGATATTCGCATTTAAAGTTTGAACATGGATTTTTGCCCATAACTTGTTGTAAAATTGGTCTTATTCAAAGATAGGCACAGAAATGGAAAGGGAATGATTCCTAGATCACAATCCTGAAATTTCAGCCCTCTAGGTGGTCTAGATCGAGAAATATTGGACTTCAAAAATTGCCCTCTAGATGCTGACTTTCATGCCTCTAGGACGCATATTAAGCGAGATATTCGCATTTAAAGTTTGAACATGGATTTTTGCTCATAACTTGTTGTAAAATTGCCCTCTAGGTGGTCTAGGTCGAGAAATATTGGACTTCAAAAATTGCCCTCTAGATGCTGACTTTCATGCCTCTAGGACGCATATTAAGCGAGATATTCGCATTTAAAGTTTGAACATGGATTTTTGCCCATAACTTGTTGTAAAATTGGTCTTATTCAAAGATAGGCACAGAAATGGAAAGGGAATGATTCCTAGAAATTTCAGCCCTCTAGGTGGTCTAGATCGAGAAATATTGGACTTCAAAAATTGCCCTCTAGATGCTGACTTTCATGCCTCTAGGACGCATATTAAGCGAGATATTCGCATTTAAAGTTTGAACATGGATTTTTGCCCATAACTTGTTGTAAAATTGGTCTTATTCAAAGATAGGCAATAGGCACAGAAATGGAAAGGGAATGATTCCTAGATCACAATCCTGAAATTTCAGCCCTCTAGGTGGTCTAGATCGAGAAATATTGGACTTCAAAAATTGCCCTCTAGATGCTGACTTTCATGCCTCTAGACGCATATTAAGCGAGATATTCGCATTTAAAGTTTGAACATGGATTTTTGCCCATAACTTGTTGTAAAATTGGTCTTATTCAAAGATAGGCACAGAAATGGAAAGGGAATGATTCCTAGATCACAATCCTGAAATTTCAGCCCTCTAGGTGGTCTAGATCGAGAAAATATTGGACTTCAAAAATTGCCCTCTAGATGCTGACTTTCATGCCTCTAGGACGCATATTAAGCGAGATATTCGCATTTAAAGTTTGAACATGGATTTTTGCCCATAACTTGTTGTAAAATTGGTCTTATTCAAAGATAGGCACAGAAATGGAAAGGAATGATTCCTAGATCACAATCCTGAAATTTCAGCCCTCTAGGTGGTCTAGATCGAGAAATATTGGACTTCAAAAATTGCCCTCTAGATGCTGACTTTCATGCCTCTAGGACGCATATTAAGCGAGATATTCGCATTTAAAGTTTGAACATGGATTTTTGCCCATAACTTGTTGTAAAATTGGTCTTATTCAAAGATAGGCACAGAAATGGAAAGGGAATGATTCCTAGATCACAATCCTGAAATTTCAGCCCTCTAGGTGGTCTAGATCGAGAAATATTGGACTTCAAAAATTGCCCTCTAGATGCTGACTTTCATGCCTCTAGGACGCATATTAAGCGAGATATTCGCATTTAAAGTTTGAACATGGATTTTTGCCCATAACTTGTTGTAAAATTGGTCTTATTCAAAGATAGGCACAGAAATGGAAAGGGAATGATTCCTAGATCACAATCCTGAAATTCAGCCCTCTAGGTGGTCTAGATCGAGAAATATTGGACTTCAAAAATTGCCCTCTAGATGCTGACTTTCATGCCTCTAGGACGCATATTAAGCGAGATATTCGCATTTAAAGTTTGAACATGGATTTTTGCCCATAACTTGTTGTAAAATTGGTCTTATTCAAAGATAGGCACAGAAATGGAAAGGGAATGATTCCTAGATCACAATCCTGAAATTTCAGCCCTCTAGGTGGTCTAGATCGAGAAATATTGGACTTCAAAATTGCCCTCTAGATGCTGACTTTCATGCCTCTAGGACGCATATTAAGCGAGATATTCGCATTTAAAGTTTGAACATGGATTTTTGCCCATAACTTGTTGTAAAATTGGTCTTATTCAAAGATAGGCACAGAAATGGAAAGGAATGATTCCTAGATCACAATCCTGAAATTTCAGCCCTCTAGGTGGTCTAGATCGAGAAATATTGGACTTCAAAAATTGCCCTCTAGATGCTGACTTTCATGCCTCTAGGACGCATATTAAGCGAGATATTCGCATTTAAAGTTTGAACATGGATTTTTGCCCATAACTTGTTGTAAAATTGGTCTTATTCAAAGATAGGCACAGAAATGGAAAGGGAATGATTCCTAGATCACAATCCTGAAATTTCAGCCCTCTAGGTGGTCTAGATCGAGAAATATTGGACTCAAAAATTGCCCTCTAGATGCTGACTTTCATGCCTCTAGGACGCATATTAAGCGAGATATTCGCATTTAAAGTTTGAACATGGATTTTTGCCCATAACTTGTTGTAAAATTGGTCTTATTCAAAGATAGGCACAGAAATGGAAAGGGAATGATTCCTAGATCACAATCCTGAAATTTCCAGCCCTCTAGGTGGTCTAGATCGAGAAATATTGGACTTCAAAAATTGCCCTCTAGATGCTGACTTTCATGCCTCTAGGACGCAATATTAAGCGAGATATTCGCATTTAAAGTTTGAACATGGATTTTTGCCCATAACTTGTTGTAAAATTGGTCTTATTCAAAGATAGGCACAGAAATGGAAAGGGAATGATTCTAGATCACAATCCTGAAATTTCAGCCCTCTAGGTGGTCTAGATCGAGAAATATTGGACTTCAAAAATTGCCCTCTAGATGCTGACTTTCATGCCTCTAGGACGCATATTAAGCGAGATATTCGCATTTAAAGTTTGAACATGGATTTTTGCCCATAACTTCTTGTAAAATTGGTCTTATTCAAAGATAGGCACAGAATTGGAAAGGAATGATTCCTAGATCACAATCCTGAAATTTCAGCCCTCTAGGTGGTCTAGATCGAGAAATATTGGACTTCAAAAATTGCCCTCTAGATGCTGACTTTCATGCCTCTAGGACGCATATTAAGCGAGATATTCGCATTTAAAGTTTGAACATGGATTTTTGCCCATAACTTGTTGTAAAATTGGTCTTATTCAAAGATAGGCACAGAAATGGAAAGGGAATGATTCCTAGATCACAATCCTGAAATTTCAGCCCTCTAGGTGTCTAGATCGAGAAATATTGGACTTCAAAAATTGCCCTCTAGATGCTGACTTTCATGCCTCTAGGACGCATATTAAGCGAGATATTCGCATTTAAAGTTTGAACATGGATTTTTGCCCATAACTTGTTGTAAAATTGGTCTTATTCAAAGATAGGCACAGAAATGGAAAGGGAATGATTCCTAGATCACAATCCTGAAATTTCAGCCCTCTAGGTGGTCTAGATCGAGAAATATTGGACTTCAAAAATTGCCTCTAGGTGGTCTAGATCGAGAAATATTGGACTTCAAAAATTGCCCTCTGATGCTGACTTTCATGCCTCTAGGACGCATTAAGCGAGATATTCGCATTTAAAGTTTGAACATGGATTTTTGCTCATAACTTGTTGTAAAATTGGTCTTATTCAAAGATAGGCACAGAAATGGAAAGGGAATGATTCCTAGATCACAATCCTGAAATTTCAGCCCTCTAGGTGGTCTAGATCGAGAAATATTGGACTTCAAAAATTGCCCTCTAGATGCTGACTTTCATGCCTCTAGGACGCATATTAAGCGAGATATTCGCATTTAAAGTGTGAACATGGATTTTTGCCCATAACTTGTTGTAAAATTGGTCTTATTCAAAGATAGGCACAGAAATGGAAAGGGAATGATTCCTAGATCACAATCCTGAAATTTCAGCCCTCTAGGTGGTCTAGATCGAGAAATATTGGACTTCAAAAATTGCCCTCTAGATGCTGACTTTCATGCCTCTAGGACGCATATTAAGCGAGATATTCGCATTTAAAGTTTGAACATGGATTTTTTGCCCATAACTTGTTGTAAAATTGGTCTTATTCAAAGATAGGCACAGAAATGGAAAGGGAATGATTCCTAGATCACAATCCTGAAATTTCAGCCCTCTAGGTGGTCTAGATCGAGAAATATTGGACTTCAAAAATTGCCCTCTAGATGCTGACTTTCATGCCTCTAGGACGCATATTAAGCGAGATATTCGCATTTAAAGTTTGAACATGGATTTTTGCTCATAACTTGTTGTAAAATTGGTCTTATTCAAAGATAGGCACAGAAATGGAAAGGGAATGATTCCTAGATCACAATCCTGAAATTTCAGCCCTCTAGGTGGTCTAGATCGAGAAATATTGGACTTCAAAAATTGCCCTCTAGATGCTGACTTTCATGCCTCTAGGACGCATATTAAGCGAGATATTCGCATTTAAAGTTTGAACATGGATTTTTGCCCATAACTTGTTGTAAAATTGGTCTTATTCAAAGATAGGCACAGAAATGGAAAGGGAATGATTCCTAGATCACAATCCTGAAATTTCAGCCCTCTAGGTGGTCTAGATCGAGAAATATTGGACTTCAAAATTGCCCTCTAGATGCTGACTTTCATGCCTCTAGGACGCATATTAAGCGAGATATTCGCATTTTAAGTTTGAACATGGATTTTTGCCCATAACTTGTTGTAAAATTGGTCTTATTCAAAGATAGGCACAGAAATGGAAAGGGAATGATTCCTAGATCACAATCCTGAAATTTCAGCCCTCTAGGTGGTCTAGATCGAGAAATATTGGACTTCAAAAATTGCCCTCTAGATGCTGACTTTCATGCCTCTAGGACGCATATTAAGCGAGATATTCGCATTTAAAGTTTGAACATGGATTTTTGCCCATAACTTGTTGTAAAATTGGTCTTATTCAAAGATAGGCACAGAAATGGAAAGGGAATGATTCCTAGATCACAATCCTGAAATTTCAGCCCTCTAGGTGGTCTAGATCGAGAAATATTGGACTTCAAAAATTGCCCTCTAGATGCTGACTTTCATGCCTCTAGGACGCATATTAAGCGAGATATTCGCATTTAAAGTTTGAACATGGATTTTTGCCCATAACTTGTTGTAAAATTGGTCTTATTCAAAGATAGGCACAGAAATGGAAAGGGAATGATTCCTAGATCACAATCCTGAAATTTCAGCCCTCTAGGTGGTCTAGATCGAGAAATATTGGACTTCAAAAATTGCCCTCTAGATGCTGACTTTCATGCCTCTAGGACGCATACTAAGCGAGATATTCGCATTTAAAGTTTGAACATGGATTTTTGCCCATAACTTGTTGTAAAATTGGTCTTATTCAAAGATAGGCACAGAAATGGAAAGGGAATGATTCCTAGATCACAATCCTGAAATTTCAGCCCTCTAGGTGGTCTAGATCGAGAAATATTGGACTTCAAAAATTGCCCTCTAGATGCTGACTTTCATGCCTCTAGGACGCATATTAAGCGAGATATTCGCATTTAAAGTTTGAACATGGATTTTTGCCCATAACTTGTTGTAAAATTGGTCTTATTCAAAGATAGGCACAGAAATGGAAAGGGAATGATTCCTAGATCACAATCCTGAAATTTCAGCCCTCTAGGTGGTCTAGATCGAGAAATATTGGACTTCAAAAATTGCCCTCTAGATGCTGACTTTCATGCCTCTAGGACGCATATTAAGCGAGATATTCGCATTTAAAGTTTGAACATGGATTTTTGCCCATAACTTGTTGTAAAATTGGTCTTATTCAAAGATAGGCACAGAAATGGAAAGGGAATGATTCCTAGATCACAATCCTGAAATTTCAGCCCTCTAGGTGGTCTAGATCGAGAAATATTGGACTTCAAAAATTGCCCTCTAGATGCTGACTTTCATGCCTCTAGGACGCATATTAAGCGAGATATCGCATTTAAAGTTTGAACATGGATTTTTGCCCATAACTTGTTGTAAAATTGGTCTTATTCAAAGATAGGCACAGAAATGGAAAGGGAATGATTCCTAGATCACAATCCTGAAATTTCAGCCCTCTAGGTGGTCTAGATCGAGAAATATTGGACTTCAAAAATTGCCCTCTAGATGCTGACTTTCATGCCTCTAGGACGCATATTAAGCGAGATATTCGCATTTAAAGTTTGAACATGGATTTTTGCCCATAACTTGTTGTAAAATTGGTCTTATTCAAAGATAGGCACAGAAATGGAAAGGGAATGATTCCTAGATCACAATCCTGAAATTTCAGCCCTCTAGGTGGTCTAGATCGAGAAATATTGGACTTCAAAAATTGCTTCTAGGTGGTCTAGATCGAGAAATATTGGACTTCAAAAATTGCCCTCTGGATGCTGACTTTCATGCCTCTAGGACGCATTAAGCGAGATATTCGCATTTAAAGTTTGAACATGGATTTTTGCTCATAACTTGTTGTAAAATTGGTCTTATTCAAAGATAGGCACAGAAATGGAAAGGGAATGATTCCTAGATCACAATCCTGAAATTTCAGCCCTCTAGGTGGTCTAGATCGAGAAATATTGGACTTCAAAATTGCCCTCTAGATGCTGACTTTCATGCCTCTAGGACGCATATTAAGCGAGATATTCGCATTTAAAGTGTGAACATGGATTTTTGCCCATAACTTGTTGTAAAATTGGTCTTATTCAAAGATAGGCACAGAAATGGAAAGGGAATGATTCCTAGATCACAATCCTGAAATTTCAGCCCTCTAGGTGGTCTAGATCGAGAAATATTGGACTTCAAAAATTGCCCTCTAGATGCTGACTTTCATGCCTCTAGGACGCATATTAAGCGAGATATTCGCATTTAATGTTTGAACATGGATTTTTGCCCATAACTTGTTGTAAAATTGGTCTTATTCAAAGATAGGCACAGAAATGGAAAGGGAATGATTCCTAGATCACAATCCTGAAATTTCAGCCCTCTAGGTGGTCTAGATCGAGAAATATTGGACTTCAAAATTGCCCTCTAGATGCTGACTTCATGCCTCTAGGACGCATATTAAGCGAGATATTCGCATTTAAAGTTTGAACATGGATTTTTGCTCATAACTTGTTGTAAAATTGGTCTTATTCAAAGATAGGCACAGAAATGGAAAGGGAATGATTCCTAGATCACAATCCTGAAATTTCAGCCCTCTAGGTGGTCTAGATCGAGAAATATTGGACTTCAAAAATTGCCCTCTAGATGCTGACTTTCATGCCTCTAGGACGCATATTAAGCGAGATATTCGCATTTAAAGTTTGAACATGGATTTTTGCCCATAACTTGTTGTAAAATTGGTCTTATTCAAAGATAGGCACAGAAATGGAAAGGGAATGATTCCTAGATCACAATCCTGAAATTTCAGCCCTCTAGGTGGTCTAGATCGAGAAATATTGGACTTCAAAAATTGCCCTCTAGATGCTGACTTTCATGCCTCTAGGACGCATATTAAGCGAGATATTCGCATTTAAAGTTTGAACATGGATTTTTGCCCATAACTTGTTGTAAAATTGGTCTTATTCAAAGATAGGCACAGAAATGGAAAGGGAATGATTCCTAGATCACAATCCTGAAATTTCAGCCCTCTAGGTGGTCTAGATCGAGAAATATTGGACTTCAAAAATTGCCCTCTAGATGCTGACTTTCATGCCTCTAGGACGCATACTAAGCGAGATATTCGCATTTAAAGTTTGAACATGGATTTTTGCCCATAACTTGTTGTAAAATTGGTCTTATTCAAAGATAGGCACAGAAATGGAAAGGGAATGATTCCTAGATCACAATCCTGAAATTTCAGCCCTCTAGGTGGTCTAGATCGAGAAATATTGGACTTCAAAAATTGCCCTCTAGATGCTGACTTTCATGCCTCTAGGACGCATATTAAGCGAGATATTCGCATTTAAAGTTTGAACATGGATTTTTGCCCATAACTTGTTGTAAAATTGGTCTTATTCAAAGATAGGCAGAGAAATGGAAAGGGAATGATTCCTAGATCACAATCCTGAAATTTCAGCCCTCTAGGTGGTCTAGATCGAGAAATATTGGACTTCAAAAATTGCCTCTAGGTGGTCTAGATCGAGAAATATTGGACTTCAAAAATTGCCCTCTGGATGCTGACTTTCATGCCTCTAGGACGCATATTAAGAGAGATATTCGCATTTAAAGTTTGAACATGGATTTTTGCCCATAACTTGTTGTAAAATTGGTCTTATCAAAGATAGGCACAGAAATGGAAAGGGAATGATTCCTAGATCACAATCCTGAAATTTCAGCCCTCTAGGTGGTCTAGATCGAGAAATATTGGACTTCGAAAATTGCCCTCTAGATGCTGACTTTCATGCCTCTAGGACGCATATTAAGCGAGATATTCGCATTTAAAGTTTGAACATGGATTTTTGCCCATAACTTGTTGTAAAATTGGTCTTATTCAAAGATAGGCACAGAAATGGAAAGGGAATGATTCCTAGATCACAATCCTGAAATTTCAGCCCTCTAGGTGGTCTAGATCGAGAAATATTGGACTTCAAAAATTGCCCTCTAGATGCTGACTTTCATGCCTCTAGGACGCATATTAAGCGAGATATTCGCATTTAAAGTTTGAACATGGATTTTTGCCCATAACTTGTTGTAAAATTGGTCTTATTCAAAGATAGGCACAGAAATGGAAAGGGAATGATTCCTAGATCACAATCCTGAAATTTCAGCCCTCTAGGTGGTCTAGATCGAGAAATATTGGACTTCAAAAATTGCCCTCTAGATGCTGACTTTCATGCCTCTAGGACGCATATTAAGCGAGATATTCGCATTTAAAGTTTGAACATGGATTTTTGCCCATAACTTGTTGTAAAATTGGTCTTATTCAAAGATAGGCACAGAAATGGAAAGGGAATGATTCCTAGATCACAATCCTGAAATTTCAGCCCTCTAGGTGGTCTAGATCGAGAAATATTGGACTTCAAAATTGCCCTCTAGATGCTGACTTCATGCCTCTAGGACGCATATTAAGCGAGATATTCGCATTTAAAGTTTGAACATGGATTTTTGCCCATAACTTGTTGTAAAATTGGTCTTATTCAAAGATAGGCACAGAAATGGAAAGGGAATGATTCCTAGATCACAATCCTGAAATTTCAGCCCTCTAGGTGGTCTAGATCGAGAAATATTGGACTTCAAAAATTGCCCTCTAGATGCTGACTTTCATGCCTCTAGGACGCATATTAAGCGAGATATTCGCATTTAAAGTTTGAACATGGATTTTTGCCATAACTTGTTGTAAAATTGGTCTTATTCAAAGATAGGCACAGAAATGGAAAGGGAATGATTCCTAGATCACAATCCTGAAATTTCAGCCCTCTAGGTGGTCTAGATCGAGAAATATTGGACTTCAAAAATTGCCCTCTAGATGCTGACTTTCATGCCTCTAGGACGCATATTAAGCGAGATATTCGCATTTAAAGTTTGAACATGGATTTTTGCCCATAACTTGTTGTAAAATTGGTCTTATTCAAAGATAGGCACAGAAATGGAAAGGGAATGATTCCTAGATCACAATCCTGAAATTTCAGCCCTCTAGGTGGTCTAGATCGAGAAATATTGGACTTCAAAAATTGCCCTCTAGATGCTGACTTTCATGCCTCTAGGACGCATATTAAGCGAGATATTCGCAATTTAAAGTTTGAACATGGATTTTTGCCCATAACTTGTTGTAAAATTGGTCTTATTCCAAAGATAGGCACAGAAATGGAAAGGGAATGATTCCTAGATCACAATCCTGAAATTTCAGCCCTCTAGGTGGTCTAGATCGAGAAATATTGGACTTCAAAAATTGCCCTCTAGATGCTGACTTTCATGCCTCTAGGACGCATATTTAAGCGAGATATTCGCATTTAAAGTTTGAACTGGATTTTTGCCCATAACTTGTTGTAAAATTGGTCTTATTCAAAGATAGGCACAGAAATGGAAAGGGAATGATTCCTAGATCACAATCCTGAAATTTCAGCCCTCTAGGTGGTCTAGATCGAGAAATATTGGACTTCAAAAATTGCCCTCTAGATGCTGACTTTCATGCCTCTAGGACGCATATTAAGCGAGATATTCGCATTTAAAGTTTGAACATGGATTTTTGCCCATAACTTGTTGTAAAATTGGTCTTATTCAAAGATAGGCACAGAAATGGAAAGGGAATGATTCCTAGATCACAATCCTGAAATTTCAGCCCTCTAGGTGGTCTAGATCGAGAAATATTGGACTTCAAAAATTGCTCTCTAGATGCTGACTTTCATGCCTCTAGGACGCATATTAAGCGAGATATTCGCATTTAAAGTTTGAACATGGATTTTTGCCCATAACTTGTTGTAAAATTGGTCTTATTCAAAGATAGGCACAGAAATGGAAAGGGAATGATTCCTAGATCACAATCCTGAAATTTCAGCCCTCTAGGTGGTCTAGATCGAGAAATATTGGACTTCAAAAATTGCTCTCTAGATGCTGACTTTCATGCCTCTAGGACGCATATTAAGCGAGATATTCGCATTTAAAGTTTGAACATGGATTTTTGCCCATAACTTGTTGTAAAATTGGTCTTATTCAAAGATAGGCACAGAAATGGAAAGGGAATGATTCCTAGATCACAATCCTGAAATTTCAGCCCTCCAGGTGGTCTAGATCGAGAAATATTGGACTTCAAAAATTGCCCTCTAGGTGTCGACTTTTACCCTATTTAGACGCATATTAAGCGAGATATTCGCATTTAAAGTTTGAACATGGATTTTTGCCCATAACTTGTTGTAAAATTGGTCTTATTCAAAGATAGGCACAGAAATGGAAAGGGAATGATTCCTAGATCACAATCCTGAAATTTCAGCCCTCTAGGTGGTCTAGATCGAGAAATATTGGACTTCAAAAATTGCCCTCTAGATGCTGACTTTCATGCCTCTAGGACGCATATTAAGCGAGATATTCGCATTTAAAGTTTGAACATGGATTTTTGCCCATAACTTGTTGTAAAATTGGTCTTATTCAAAGATAGGCACAGAAATGGAAAGGGAATGATTCCTAGATCACAATCCTGAAATTTCAGCCCTCTAGGTGGTCTAGATCGAGAAATATTGGACTTCAAAAATTGCCCTCTAGATGCTGACTTTCATGCCTCTAGGACGCCTATTAAGCGAGATATTCGCATTTAAAGTTTGAACATGGATTTTTGCCCATAACTTGTTGTAAAATTGGTCTTATTCAAAGATAGGCACAGAAATGGAAAGGGAATGATTCCTAGATCACAATCCTGAAATTTCAGCCCTCTAGGTGGTCTAGATCGAGAAATATTGGACTTCAAAAATTGCCCTCTAGATGCTGACTTTCATGCCTCTAGGACGCATATTAAGCGAGATATTCGCATTTAAAGTTTGAACATGGATTTTTGCCCATAACTTGTTGTAAAATTGGTCTTATTCAAAGATAGGCACAGAAATGGAAAGGGAATGATTCCTAGATCACAATCCTGAAATTTCAGCCCTCTAGGTGGTCTAGATCGAGAAATATTGGACTTCAAAAATTGCCCTCTAGATGCTGACTTTCATGCCTCTAGGACGCATATTAAGCGAGATATTCGCATTTAAAGTTTGAACATGGATTTTTGCCCATAACTTGTTGTAAAATTGGTCTTATTCAAAGATAGGCACAGAAATGGAAAGGGAATGATTCCTAGATCACAATCCTGAAATTTCAGCCCTCTAGGTGGTCTAGATCGAGAAATATTGGACTTCAAAAATTGCCCTCTAGATGCTGACTTTCATGCCTCTAGGACGCATATTAAGCGAGATATTCGCATTTAAAGTTTGAACATGGATTTTTGCCCATAACTTGTTGTAAAATTGGTCTTATTCAAAGATAGGAACAGAAATGGAAAGGGAATGATTCCTAGATCACAATCCTGAAATTTCAGCCTTCTAGGTGGTCTAGATCGAGAAATATTGGACTTCAAAAATTGCCCTCTAGATGCTGACTTTCATGCCTCTAGGACGCATATTAAGCGAGATATTCGCATTTAAAGTTTGAACATGGATTTTTGCCCATAACTTGTTGTAAAATTGGTCTTATTCAAAGATAGGCACAGAAATGGAAAGGGAATGATTCCTAGATCACAATCCTGAAATTTCAGCCCTCTAGGTGGTCTAGATCGAGAAATATTGGACTTCAAAAATTGCCCTCTAGATGCTGACTTTCATGCCTCTAGGACGCATATTAAGCGAGATATTCGCATTTAAAGTTTGAACATGGATTTTTGCCCATAACTTGTTGTAAAATTGGTCTTATTCAAAGATAGGCACAGAAATGGAAAGGGAATGATTCCTAGATCACAATCCTGAAATTTCAGCCCTCTAGGTGGTCTAGATCGAGAAATATTGGACTTCAAAAATTGCCCTCTAGATGCTGACTTTCATGCCTCTAGGACGCATATTAAGCGAGATATTCGCAATTTAAAGTTTGAACATGGATTTTTGCCCATAACTTGTTGTAAAATTGGTCTTATTCAAAGATAGGCACAGAAATGGAAAGGGAATGATTCCTAGATCACAATCCTGAAATTTCAGCCCTCTAGGTGGTCTAGATCGAGAAATATTGGACTTCAAAAATTGCCCTCTAGATGCTGACTTTCATGCCTCTAGGACGCATATTAAGCGAGATATTCGCATTTAAAGTTTGAACATGGATTTTTGCCCATAACTTGTTGTAAAATTGGTCTTATTCAAAGATAGGCACAGAAATGGAAAGGGAATGATTCCTAGATCACAATCCTGAAATTTCAGCCCTCTAGGTGGTCTAGATCGAGAAATATTGGACTTCAAAAATTGCCCTCTAGATGCTGACTTTCATGCCTCTAGGACGCATATTAAGCGAGATATTCGCATTTAAAGTTTGAACATGGATTTTTGCCCATAACTTGTTGTAAAATTGGTCTTATTCAAAGATAGGCACAGAAATGGAAAGGGAATGATTCCTAGATCACAATCCTGAAATTTCAGCCCTCTAGGTGGTCTAGATCGAGAAATATTGGACTTCAAAAATTGCTCTCTAGATGCTGACTTTCATGCCTCTAGGACGCATATTAAGCGAGATATTCGCATTTAAAGTTTGAACATGGATTTTTGCCCATAACTTGTTGTAAAATTGGTCTTATTCAAAGATAGGCACAGAAATGGAAAGGGAATGATTCCTAGATCACAATCCTGAAATTTCAGCCCTCTAGGTGGTCTAGATCGAGAAATATTGGACTTCAAAAATTGCTCTCTAGATGCTGACTTTCATGCCTCTAGGACGCATATTAAGCGAGATATTCGCATTTAAAGTTTGAACATGGATTTTTGCCCATAACTTGTTGTAAAATTGGTCTTATTCAAAGATAGGCACAGAAATGGAAAGGGAATGATTCCTAGATCACAATCCTGAAATTTCAGCCCTCCAGGTGGTCTAGATCGAGAAATATTGGACTTCAAAAATTGCCCTCTAGGTGTCGACTTTTACCCTATTTAGACGCATATTAAGCGAGATATTCGCATTTAAAGTTTGAACATGGATTTTTGCCCATAACTTGTTGTAAAATTGGTCTTATTCAAAGATAGGCACAGAAATGGAAAGGGAATGATTCCTAGATCACAATCCTGAAATTTCAGCCCTCTAGGTGGTCTAGATCGAGAAATATTGGACTTCAAAAATTGCCCTCTAGATGCTGACTTTCATGCCTCTAGGACGCATATTAAGCGAGATATTCGCATTTAAAGTTTGAACATGGATTTTTGCCCATAACTTGTTGTAAAATTGGTCTTATTCAAAGATAGGCACAGAAATGGAAAGGGAATGATTCCTAGATCACAATCCTGAAATTTCAGCCCTCTAGGTGGTCTAGATCGAGAAATATTGGACTTCAAAAATTGCCCTCTAGATGCTGACTTTCATGCCTCTAGGACGCCTATTAAGCGAGATATTCGCATTTAAAGTTTGAACATGGATTTTTGCCCATAACTTGTTGTAAAATTGGTCTTATTCAAAGATAGGCACAGAAATGGAAAGGGAATGATTCCTAGATCACAATCCTGAAATTTCAGCCCTCTAGGTGGTCTAGATCGAGAAATATTGGACTTCAAAATTGCCCTCTAGATGCTGACTTTCATACCTCTACGACGCATATTAAGCGAGATATTCGCATTTAAAGTTTGAACATGGATTTTTGCCCATAACTTGTTGTAAAATTGGTCTTATTCAAAGATAGGCACAGAAATGAAAAGGGAATGATTCCTAGATCACAATCCTGAAATTTCAGCCCTCTAGGTGGTCTAGATCGAGAAATATTGGACTTCAAAAATTGCCCTCTAGATGCTGACTTTCATGCCTCTAGGACGCATATTAAGCGAGATATTCGCATTTAAAGTTTGAACATGGATTTTTGCCCATAACTTGTTGTAAAATTGGTCTTATTCAAAGATAGGCACAGAAATGGAAAGGGAATGATTCCTAGATCACAATCCTGAAATTTCAGCCCTCTAGGTGGTCTAGATCGAGAAATATTGGACTTCAAAAATTGCCCTCTAGATGCTGACTTTCATGCCTCTAGCACGCATATTAAGCGAGATATTCGCATTTAAAGTTTGAACATGGATTTTTGCCCATAACTTGTTGTAAAATTGGTCTTATTCAAAGATAGGCACAGAAATGGAAAGGGAATGATTCCTAGATCACAATCCTGAAATTTCAGCCCTCTAGGTGGTCTAGATCGAGAAATATTGGACTTCAAAAATTGCCCTCTAGATGCTGACTTTCATGCCTCTAGGACGCATATTAAGCGAGATATTCGCATTTAAAGTTTGAACATGGATTTTTGCCCATAACTTGTTGTAAAATTGGTCTTATTCAAAGATAGGCACAGAAATGGAAAGGGAATGATTCCTAGATCACAATCCTGAAATTTCAGCCCTCTAGGTGGTCTAGATCGAGAAATATTGGACTTCAAAAATTGCCCTCTAGATGCTGACTTTCATGCCTCTAGGACGCCTATTAAGCGAGATATTCGCATTTAAAGTTTGAACATGGATTTTTGCCCATAACTTGTTGTAAAATTGGTCTTATTCAAAGATAGGCACAGAAATGGAAAGGGAATGATTCCTAGATCACAATCCTGAAATTTCAGCCCTCTAGGTGGTCTAGATCGAGAAATATTGGACTTCAAAAATTGCCCTCTAGATGCTGACTTTCATGCCTCTAGGACGCATATTAAGCGAGATATTCGCATTTAAAGTTTGAACATGGATTTTTGCCCATAACTTGTTGTAAAATTGGTCTTATTCAAAGATAGGCACAGAAATGGAAAGGGAATGATTCCTAGATCACAATCCTGAAATTTCAGCCCTCTAGGTGGTCTAGATCGAGAAATATTGGACTTCAAAATTGCCCTCTAGATGCTGACTTTCATACCTCTACGACGCATATTAAGCGAGATATTCGCATTTAAAGTTTGAACATGGATTTTTGCCCATAACTTGTTGTAAAATTGGTCTTATTCAAAGATAGGCACAGAAATGAAAAGGGAATGATTCCTAGATCACAATCCTGAAATTTCAGCCCTCTAGGTGGTCTAGATCGAGAAATATTGGACTTCAAAAATTGCCCTCTAGATGCTGACTTTCATGCCTCTAGGACGCATATTAAGCGAGATATTCGCATTTAAAGTTTGAACATGGATTTTTGCCCATAACTTGTTGTAAAATTGGTCTTATTCAAAGATAGGCACAGAAATGGAAAGGGAATGATTCCTAGATCACAATCCTGAAATTTCAGCCCTCTAGGTGGTCTAGATCGAGAAATATTGGACTTCAAAAATTGCCCTCTAGATGCTGACTTTCATGCCTCTAGCACGCATATTAAGCGAGATATTCGCATTTAAAGTTTGAACATGGATTTTTGCCCATAACTTGTAAAATTGGTCTTATTCAAAGATAGGCACAGAAATGGAAAGGGAATGATTCCTAGATCACAATCCTGAAATTTCAGCCCTCTAGGTGGTCTAGATCGAGAAATATTGGACTTCAAAAATTGCCCTCTAGATGCTGACTTTCATGCCTCTAGCACGCATATTAAGCGAGATATTCGCATTTAAAGTTTGAACATGGATTTTTGCCCATAACTTGTTGTAAAATTGGTCTTATTCAAAGATAGGCACAGAAATGGAAAGGGAATGATTCCTAGATCACAATCCTGAAATTTCAGCCCTCTAGGTGGTCTAGATCGAGAAATATTGGACTTCAAAAATTGCCCTCTAGATGCTGACTTTCATGCCTCTAGCACGCATATTAAGCGAGATATTCGCATTTAAAGTTTGAACATGGATTTTTGCCCATAACTTGTTGTAAAATTGGTCTTATTCAAAGATAGGCACAGAAATGGAAAGGGAATGATTCCTAGATCACAATCCTGAAATTTCAGCCCTCTAGGTGGTCTAGATCGAGAAATATTGGACTTCAAAAATTGCCCTCTAGATGCTGACTTTCATGCCTCTAGGACGCATATTAAGCGAGATATTCGCATTTAAAGTTTGAACATGGATTTTTGCCCATAACTTGTTGTAAAATTGGTCTTATTCAAAGATAGGCACAGAAATGGAAAGGGAATGATTCCTAGATCACAATCCTGAAATTTCAGCCCTCTAGGTGGTCTAGATCGAGAAATATTGGACTTCAAAAATTGCCCTCTAGATGCTGACTTTCATGCCTCTAGGACGCATATTAAGCGAGATATTCGCATTTAAAGTTTGAACATGGATTTTTGCCCATAACTTGTTGTAAAATTGGTCTTATTCAAAGATAGGCACAGAAATGGAAAGGGAATGATTCCTAGATCACAATCCTGAAATTTCAGCCCTCTAGGTGGTCTAGATCGAGAAATATTGGACTTCAAAAATTGCCCTCTAGATGCTGACTTTCATGCCTCTAGGACGCATATTAAGCGAGATATTCGCATTTAAAGTTTGAACATGGATTTTTGCCCATAACTTGTTGTAAAATTGGTCTTATTCAAAGATAGGCACAGAAATGGAAAGGGAATGATTCCTAGATCACAATCCTGAAATTTCAGCCCTCTAGGTGGTCTAGATCGAGAAATATTGGACTTCAAAAATTGCCCTCTAGATGCTGACTTTCATGCCTCTAGGACGCATATTAAGCGAGATATTCGCATTTAAAGTTTGAACATGGATTTTTGCCCATAACTTGTTGTAAAATTGGTCTTATTCAAAGATAGGCACAGAAATGGAAAGGGAATGATTCCTAGATCACAATCCTGAAATTTCAGCCCTCTAGGTGGTCTAGATCGAGAAATATTGGACTTCAAAAATTGCCCTCTAGATGCTGACTTTCATGCCTCTAGGACGCATATTAAGCGAGATATTCGCATTTAAAGTTTGAACATGGATTTTTGCCCATAACTTGTTGTAAAATTGGTCTTATTCAAAGATAGGCACAGAAATGGAAAGGGAATGATTCCTAGATCACAATCCTGAAATTTCAGCCCTCTAGGTGGTCTAGATCGAGAAATATTGGACTTCAAAAATTGCCCTCTAGATGCTGACTTTCATGCCTCTAGGACGCATATTAAGCGAGATATTCGCATTTAAAGTTTGAACATGGATTTTTGCCCATAACTTGTTGTAAAATTGGTCTTATTCAAAGATAGGCACAGAAATGGAAAGGGAATGATTCCTAGATCACAATCCTGAAATTTCAGCCCTCTAGGTGGTCTAGATCGAGAAATATTGGACTTCAAAAATTGCCCTCTAGATGCTGACTTTCATGCCTCTAGGACGCATATTAAGCGAGATATTCGCATTTAAAGTTTGAACATGGATTTTTGCCCATAACTTGTTGTAAAATTGGTCTTATTCAAAGATAGGCACAGAAATGGAAAGGGAATGATTCCTAGATCACAATCCTGAAATTTCAGCCCTCTAGGTGGTCTAGATCGAGAAATATTGGACTTCAAAAATTGCCCTCTAGATGCTGACTTTCATGCCTCTAGGACGCATATTAAGCGAGATATTCGCATTTAAAGTTTGAACATGGATTTTTGCCCATAACTTGTTGTAAAATTGGTCTTATTCAAAGATAGGCACAGAAATGGAAAGGGAATGATTCCTAGATCACAATCCTGAAATTTCAGCCCTCTAGGTGGTCTAGATCGAGAAATATTGGACTTCAAAAATTGCCCTCTAGATGCTGACTTTCATGCCTCTAGGACGCATATTAAGCGAGATATTCGCATTTAAAGTTTGAACATGGATTTTTGCCCATAACTTGTTGTAAAATTGGTCTTATTCAAAGATAGGCACAGAAATGGAAAGGGAATGATTCCTAGATCACAATCCTGAAATTTCAGCCCTCTAGGTGGTCTAGATCGAGAAATATTGGACTTCAAAAATTGCCCTCTAGATGCTGACTTTCATGCCTCTAGGACGCATATTAAGCGAGATATTCGCATTTAAAGTTTGAACATGGATTTTTGCCCATAACTTGTTGTAAAATTGGTCTTATTCAAAGATAGGCACAGAAATGGAAAGGGAATGATTCCTAGATCACAATCCTGAAATTTCAGCCCTCTAGGTGGTCTAGATCGAGAAATATTGGACTTCAAAAATTGCCCTCTAGATGCTGACTTTCATGCCTCTAGGACGCATATTAAGCGAGATATTCGCATTTAAAGTTTGAACATGGATTTTTGCCCATAACTTGTTGTAAAATTGGTCTTATTCAAAGATAGGCACAGAAATGGAAAGGGAATGATTCCTAGATCACAATCCTGAAATTTCAGCCCTCTAGGTGGTCTAGATCGAGAAATATTGGACTTCAAAAATTGCCCTCTAGATGCTGACTTTCATGCCTCTAGGACGCATATTAAGCGAGATATTCGCATTTAAAGTTTGAACATGGATTTTTGCCCATAACTTGTTGTAAAATTGGTCTTATTCAAAGATAGGCACAGAAATGGAAAGGGAATGATTCCTAGATCACAATCCTGAAATTTCAGCCCTCTAGGTGGTCTAGATCGAGAAATATTGGACTTCAAAAATTGCCCTCTAGATGCTGACTTTCATGCCTCTAGGACGCATATTAAGCGAGATATTCGCATTTAAAGTTTGAACATGGATTTTTGCCCATAACTTGTTGTAAAATTGGTCTTATTCAAAGATAGGCACAGAAATGGAAAGGGAATGATTCCTAGATCACAATCCTGAAATTTCAGCCCTCTAGGTGGTCTAGATCGAGAAATATTGGACTTCAAAAATTGCCCTCTAGATGCTGACTTTCATGCCTCTAGGACGCATATTAAGCGAGATATTCGCATTTAAAGTTTGAACATGGATTTTTGCCCATAACTTGTTGTAAAATTGGTCTTATTCAAAGATAGGCACAGAAATGGAAAGGGAATGATTCCTAGATCACAATCCTGAAATTTCAGCCCTCTAGGTGGTCTAGATCGAGAAATATTGGACTTCAAAAATTGCCCTCTAGATGCTGACTTTCATGCCTCTAGGACGCATATTAAGCGAGATATTCGCATTTAAAGTTTGAACATGGATTTTTGCCCATAACTTGTTGTAAAATTGGTCTTATTCAAAGATAGGCACAGAAATGGAAAGGGAATGATTCCTAGATCACAATCCTGAAATTTCAGCCCTCTAGGTGGTCTAGATCGAGAAATATTGGACTTCAAAAATTGCCCTCTAGATGCTGACTTTCATGCCTCTAGGACGCATATTAAGCGAGATATTCGCATTTAAAGTTTGAACATGGATTTTTGCCCATAACTTGTTGTAAAATTGGTCTTATTCAAAGATAGGCACAGAAATGGAAAGGGAATGATTCCTAGATCACAATCCTGAAATTTCAGCCCTCTAGGTGGTCTAGATCGAGAAATATTGGACTTCAAAAATTGCCCTCTAGATGCTGACTTTCATGCCTCTAGGACGCATATTAAGCGAGATATTCGCATTTAAAGTTTGAACATGGATTTTTGCCCATAACTTGTTGTAAAATTGGTCTTATTCAAAGATAGGCACAGAAATGGAAAGGGAATGATTCCTAGATCACAATCCTGAAATTTCAGCCCTCTAGGTGGTCTAGATCGAGAAATATTGGACTTCAAAAATTGCCCTCTAGATGCTGACTTTCATGCCTCTAGGACGCATATTAAGCGAGATATTCGCATTTAAAGTTTGAACATGGATTTTTGCCCATAACTTGTTGTAAAATTGGTCTTATTCAAAGATAGGCACAGAAATGGAAAGGGAATGATTCCTAGATCACAATCCTGAAATTTCAGCCCTCTAGGTGGTCTAGATCGAGAAATATTGGACTTCAAAAATTGCCCTCTAGATGCTGACTTTCATGCCTCTAGGACGCATATTAAGCGAGATATTCGCATTTAAAGTTTGAACATGGATTTTTGCCCATAACTTGTTGTAAAATTGGTCTTATTCAAAGATAGGCACAGAAATGGAAAGGGAATGATTCCTAGATCACAATCCTGAAATTTCAGCCCTCTAGGTGGTCTAGATCGAGAAATATTGGACTTCAAAAATTGCCCTCTAGATGCTGACTTTCATGCCTCTAGGACGCATATTAAGCGAGATATTCGCATTTAAAGTTTGAACATGGATTTTTGCCCATAACTTGTTGTAAAATTGGTCTTATTCAAAGATAGGCACAGAAATGGAAAGGGAATGATTCCTAGATCACAATCCTGAAATTTCAGCCCTCTAGGTGGTCTAGATCGAGAAATATTGGACTTCAAAAATTGCCCTCTAGATGCTGACTTTCATGCCTCTAGGACGCATATTAAGCGAGATATTCGCATTTAAAGTTTGAACATGGATTTTTGCCCATAACTTGTTGTAAAATTGGTCTTATTCAAAGATAGGCACAGAAATGGAAAGGGAATGATTCCTAGATCACAATCCTGAAATTTCAGCCCTCTAGGTGGTCTAGATCGAGAAATATTGGACTTCAAAAATTGCCCTCTAGATGCTGACTTTCATGCCTCTAGGACGCATATTAAGCGAGATATTCGCATTTAAAGTTTGAACATGGATTTTTGCCCATAACTTGTTGTAAAATTGGTCTTATTCAAAGATAGGCACAGAAATGGAAAGGGAATGATTCCTAGATCACAATCCTGAAATTTCAGCCCTCTAGGTGGTCTAGATTGAGAAATATTGGACTTCAAAAATTGCCCTCTAGATGCTGACTTTCATGCCTCTAGGACGCATATTAAGCGAGATATTCGCATTTAAAGTTTGAACATGGATTTTTGCCCATAACTTGTTGTAAAATTGGTCTTATTCAAAGATAGGCACAGAAATGGAAAGGGAATGATTCCTAGATCACAATCCTGAAATTTCAGCCCTCTAGGTGGTCTAGATCGAGAAATATTGGACTTCAAAAATTGCCCTCTAGATGCTGACTTTCATGCCTCTAGGACGCATATTAAGCGAGATATTCGCATTTAAAGTTTGAACATGGATTTTTGCCCATAACTTGTTGTAAAATTGGTCTTATTCAAAGATAGGCACAGAAATGGAAAGGGAATGATTCCTAGATCACAATCCTGAAATTTCAGCCCTCTAGGTGGTCTAGATCGAGAAATATTGGACTTCAAAAATTGCCCTCTAGATGCTGACTTTCATGCCTCTAGGACGCATATTAAGCGAGATATTCGCATTTAAAGTTTGAACATGGATTTTTGCCCATAACTTGTTGTAAAATTGGTCTTATTCAAAGATAGGCACAGAAATGGAAAGGGAATGATTCCTAGATCACAATCCTGAAATTTCAGCCCTCTAGGTGGTCTAGATCGAGAAATATTGGACTTCAAAAATTGCCCTCTAGATGCTGACTTTCATGCCTCTAGGACGCATATTAAGCGAGATATTCGCATTTAAAGTTTGAACATGGATTTTTGCCCATAACTTGTTGTAAAATTGGTCTTATTCAAAGATAGGCACAGAAATGGAAAGGGAATGATTCCTAGATCACAATCCTGAAATTTCAGCCCTCTAGGTGATCTAGATCGAGAAATATTGGACTTCAAAAATTGCCCTCTAGATGCTGACTTTCATGCCTCTAGGACGCATATTAAGCGAGATATTCGCATTTAAAGTTTGAACATGGATTTTTGCCCATAACTTGTTGTAAAATTGGTCTTATTCAAAGATAGGCACAGAAATGGAAAGGGAATGATTCCTAGATCACAATCCTGAAATTTCAGCCCTCTAGGTGGTCTAGATCGAGAAATATTGGACTTCAAAAATTGCCCTCTAGATGCTGACTTTCATGCCTCTAGGACGCATATTAAGCGAGATATTCGCATTTAAAGTTTGAACATGGATTTTTGCCCATAACTTGTTGTAAAATTGGTCTTATTCAAAGATAGGCACAGAAATGGAAAGGGAATGATT
>CATOCI010000043.1:7500-37442 GCA_951509635.1 Eupeodes luniger | reverse complement strand
ACAATGATAATGAGACAATGATAATGAGACAATGATAATGAGACAATGATAATGAGACAATGATAATGGGACAATGATAATGAGACAATGATAATGAGACAATGATAATGAGACAATGATAATGAGACAATGATAATGAGACAATGATAATGAGGACAATGATAATGAGACAATGATAATGAGACAATGATAATGAGACAATGATAATGAGACAATGATAATGAGACAATGATAATGAGACAATGATAATGAGACAATGATAATGAGACAATGATAATGAGACAATGATAATGAGACAATGATAATGAGACAATGATAATGAGACAATGATAATGAGACAATGATAATGAGACAATGATAATGAGACAATGATAATGAGACAATGATAATGAGACAATGATAATGAGACAATGATAATGAGACAATGATAATGAGACAATGATAATGAGACAATGATAATGAGACAATGATAATGAGACAATGATAATGAGACAATGATAATGAGACAATGATAATGAGACAATGATAATGAGACAATGATAATGAGACAATGATAATGAGACAATGATAATGAGACAATGATAATGAGACAATGATAATGAGACAATGATAATGAGACAATGATAATGAGACAATGATAATGAGACAATGATAATGAGACAATGATAATGAGACAATGATAATGAGACAATGATAATGAGACAATGATAATGAACAATGATAATGAGACAATGATAATGAGACAATGATAATGCGACAATGATAATGAGACAATGATAATGAGACAATGATAATGAGACAATGATAATGAGACAATGATAATGAGACAATGATAATGAGACAATGATAATGAGACAATGATAATGAGACAATGATAATGAGACAATGATAATGAGACAATGATAATGAGACAATGATAATGAGACAATGATAATGAGACAATGATAATGAGACAATGATAATGAGACAATGATAATGAGACAATGATAATGAGACAATGATAATGAGACAATGATAATGAGACAATGATAATGAGACAATGATAATGAGACAATGATAATGAGACAATGATAATGAGACAATGATAATGAGACAATGATAATGAGACAATGATAATGAGACAATGATAATGAGACAATGATAATGAGACAATGATAATGAGACAATGATAATGAGACAATGATAATGAGACAATGATAATGAGACAATGATAATGAGACAATGATAATGAGACAATGATAATGAGACAATGATAATGAGACAATGATAATGAGACAATGATAATGAGACAATGATAATGAGACAATGATAATGAGACAATGATAATGAGACAATGATAATGCGACAATGATAATGAGACAATGATAAT
This sequence comes from Eupeodes luniger, assembly GCA_951509635.1. Taxonomy (NCBI): domain Eukaryota; kingdom Metazoa; phylum Arthropoda; class Insecta; order Diptera; family Syrphidae; genus Eupeodes; species Eupeodes luniger. The sequence goes on along the minus strand of CATOCI010000043.1, from coordinate 36,073 downwards.
GCGACAATGATAATGAGACAATGATAATGCGACAATGATAATGAGACAATGATAATGAGACAATGATAATGAGACAATGATAATGAGACAATGATAATGAGACAATGATAATGAGACAATGATAATGAGACAATGATAATGAGACAATGATAATGAGACAATGATAATGAGACAATGATAATGAGACAATGATAATGAGACAATGATAATGAGACAATGATAATGAGACAATGATAATGAGACAATGATAATGAGACAATGATAATGAGACAATGATAATGAGACAATGATAATGAGACAATGATAATGAGACAATGATAATGAGACAATGATAATGAGACAATGATAATGAGACAATGATAATGAGACAATGATAATGAGACAATGATAATGAGACAATGATAATGAGACAATGATAATGAGACAATGATAATGAGACAATGATAATGAGACAATGATAATGAGACAATGATAATGAGACAATGATAATGAGACAATGATAATGAGACAATGATAATGAGACAATGATAATGAGACAATGATAATGAGACAATGATAATGAGACAATGATAATGAGACAATGATAATGAGACAATGATAATGAGACAATGATAATGAGACAATGATAATGAGACAATGATAATGAGACAATGATAATGAGACAATGATAATGAGACAATGATAATGAGACAATGATAATGAGACAATGATAATGAGACAATGATAATGAGACAATGATAATGAGACAATGAAAATGAGACAATGATAATGAGACAATGAAAATGAGACAATGATAATGAGACAATGATAATGAGACAATGATAATGAGACAATGATAATGAGACAATGATAATGAGACAATGATAATGAGACAATGATAATGAGACAATGATAATGAGACAATGATAATGAGACAATGATAATGAGACAATGATAATGAGACAATGATAATGAGACAATGATAATGAGACAATAATAATGAGACAATGATAATGCGACAATGATAATGAGACAATGATAACGAGACAATGATAATGAGACAATGATAATGAGACAATGATAATGAGACAATGATAATGATAATGAGACAATGATAATGAGACAATGATAATGAGACAATGATAATGAGACAATGATAATGATAATTAGACAATGATAATGAGACAATGATAATGAGACAATGATAATGAGACAATGATAATGAGACAATGATAATGAGACAATGATAATGAGACAATGATAATGAGACAATGATAATGAGACAATGATAATGAGACAATGATAATGAGACAATGATAATGCGACAATGATAATGCGACAATGATAATGAGACAATGATAATGAGACAATGATAATGAGACAATGATAATGAGACAATGATAATGAGACAATGATAATGAGACAATGATAATGAGACAATGATAATGAGACAATGATAATGAGACAATGATAATGAGACAATGATAATGAGACAATGATAATGAAACAATGATAATGAAACAATGATAATGAAACAATGATAATGAAACAATGATAATGAAACAATGATAATGAGACAATGATAATGAGACAATGATAATGAGACAATGATAATGAGACAATGATAATGAGACAATGATAATGAGACAATGATAATGAGACAATGATAATGAGACAATGATAATGAGACAATGATAATGAGACAATGATAATGAGACAATGATAATGAGACAATGATAATGAGACAATGATAATGAGACAATGATAATGGGACAATGATAATGAGACAATGATAATGAGACAATGATAATGAGACAATGATAATGCGATAATGATAATGAGACAATGATAATGAGACAATGATAATGAGACAATGATAATGAAACAATGATAATGAAACAATGATAATGAAACAATGATAATGAAACAATGATAATGAGACAATGATAATGAGACAATGATAATGAGACAATGATAATGAGACAATGATAATGAGACAATGATAATGAGACAATGATAATGAGACAATGATAATGAGACAATGATAATGAGACAATGATAATGAGACAATGATAATGAGACAATGACAATGAGACAATGATAATGAGACAATAATAATGAGACAATGATAATGCGACAATGATAATGAGACAATGATAACGAGACAATGATAATGAGACAATGATAATGAGACAATGATAATGAGACAATGATAATGAGACAATGATAATGATAATGAGACAATGATAATGAGACAATGATAATGAGACAATGATAATGATAATTAGACAATGATAATGAGACAATGATAATGAGACAATGATAATGAGACAATGATAATGAGACAATGATAATGAGACAATGATAATGAGACAATGATAATGAGACAATGATAATGAGACAATGATAATGAGACAATGATAATGAGACAATGATAATGCGACAATGATAATGCGACAATGATAATGAGACAATGATAATGAGACAATGATAATGAGACAATGATAATGAGACAATGATAATGAGACAATGATAATCAGACAATGATAATGAGACAATGATAATGAGACAATGATAATGAGACAATGATAATGAGACAATGATAATGAGACAATGATAATGAGACAATGATAATGAGACAGTGATAATGAAACAGTGATAATGAGACAGTGATAATGAGACAGTGATAATGAGACAATGATAATGAGACAATGATAATGAGACAATGATAATGAGACAATGATAATGAGACAATGATAATGAGACAATGATAATGAGACAATGATAATGAGACAATGATAATGAGACAATGATAATGAGACAATGATAATGAGACAATGATAATAAGACAATGATAATGAGACAATGATAATGAGACAATGATAATGAGACAATGATAATGAGACAATGATAATGGGACAATGATAATGAGACAATGATAATGAGACAATGATAATGAGACAATGATAATGAGACAATGATAATGAGACAATGATAATGAGACAATGATAATGCGACAATGATAATGCGACAATGATAATGCGACAATGATAATGCGACAATGATAATGCGACAATGATAATGCGACAATGATAATGCGACAATGATAATGAGACAATGATAATGAGACAATGATAATGAGACAATGATAATGAGACAATGATAATGAGACAATGATAATGAGACAATGATAATGAGACAATGATAATGAGACAATGATAATGAGACAATGATAATGAGACAATGATAATGAGACAATGATAATGAAACAATGATAATGAGACAATGATAATGAGACAATGATAATGAGACAATGATAATGAGACAATGATAATGAGACAATGATAATGAGACAATGATAATGAGACAATGATAATGAGACAATGATAATGAGACAATGATAATGAGACAATGATAATGAGACAATGATAATGAGACAATGATAATGAGACAATGATAATGAGACAATGATAATGAGACAATGATAATGAGACAATGATAATGAGACAATGATAATGAGACAATGATAATGAGACAATGATAATGAGACAATGATAATGAGACAATGATAATGAGACATTGATAATGAGACATTGATAATGAGACAATGATAACGAGACAATGATAACGAGACAATGATAATGAGACAATGATAATGAGACAATGATAATGAGACAATGATAATGAGACAATGATAATGAGACAATGATAATGAGACAATGATAATGAGACAATGATAATGAGACAATGATAATGAGACAATGATAATGAGACAATGATAATGAGACAATGATAATGAGACAATGATAATGAGACAATGATAATGAGACAATGATAATGAGACAATGATAATGAGACAATGATAATGAGACAATGATAATGAGACAATGATAATGAGACAATGATAATGAGACAATGATAATGAGACAATAATAATGAGACAATGATAATGCGACAATGATAATGAGACAATGATAACGAGACAATGATAATGAGACAATGATAATGAGACAATGATAATGAGACAATGATAATGAGACAATGATAATGATAATGAGACAATGATAATGAGACAATGATAATGAGACAATGATAATGAGACAATGATAATGAGACAATGATAATGATAATTAGACAATGATAATGAGACAATGATAATGAGACAATGATAATGAGACAATGATAATGAGACAATGATAATGAGACAATGATAATGAGACAATGATAATGAGACAATGATAATGAGACAATGATAATGAGACAATGATAATGAGACAATGATAATGCGACAATGATAATGCGACAATGATAATGAGACAATGATAATGAGACAATGATAATGAGACAATGATAATGAGACAATGATAATGAGACAATGATAATGAGACAATGATAATGAGACAATGATAATGAGACAATGATAATGAGACAATGATAATGAGACAATGATAATGAGACAATGATAATGAGACAATGATAATGAGACAATGATAATGAAACAATGATAATGAAACAATGATAATGAAACAATGATAATGAAACAATGATAATGAGACAATGATAATGAGACAATGATAATGAGACAATGATAATGAGACAATGATAATGAGACAATGATAATGGGACAATGATAATGAGACAATGATAATGAGACAATGATAATGAGACAATGATAATGCGATAATGATAATGAGACAATGATAATGAGACAATGATAATGAGACAATGATAATGAGACAATGATAATGAGACAATGATAATGCGACAATGATAATGCGACAATGATAATGCGACAATGATAATGCGACAATGATAATGCGACAATGATAATGCGACAATGATAATGCGACAATGATAATGCGACAATGATAATGCGACAATGATAATGCGACAATGATAATGCGACAATGATAATGCGACAATGATAATGCGACAATGATAATGCGACAATGATAATGCGACAATGATAATGCGACAATGATAATGAGACAATGATAAGGAGACAATGATAATGAGACAATGATAATGAGACAATGATAATGAGACAATGATAATGAGACAATGATAATGAGACAATGATAATGAGACAATGATAATGAGACAATGATAATGAGACAATGATAATGAGACAATGATAATGAGACAATGATAATGAGACAATGATAACGAGACAATGATAACGAGACAATGATAATGAGACAATGATAATGAGACAATGATAATGAGACAATGATAATGAGACAATGATAATGAGACAATGATAATGAGACAATGATAATGAGACAATGATAATGAGACATTGATAATGAGACAATGATAACGAGACAATGATAACGAGACAAAGATAATGAGACAATGATAATGAGACAATGATAATGAGACAATGATAATGAGACAATGATAATGAGACAATGATAATGAGACAATGATAATGAGACAATGATAATGAGACAGTGATAATGAGACACAGATAATGAGACAGTGATAATGAGACAATGATAATGAGACAATGATAATGAGACAATGATAATGAGACAATGATAATGAGACAATGATAATGAGACAATGATAATGAGACAATGATAATGAGACAATGATAACGAGACAATGATAATGAGACAATGATAATGAGACAATGATAATGAGACAATGATAATGAGACAATGATAATGAGACAATAATAATGAGACAATGATAATGAGACAATGATAATGAGACAATGATAATGAGACAATGATAATGAGACAATGATAATGATAATGAGACAATGATAATGAGACAATGATAATGAGACAATGATAATGAGACAATGATAATGAGACAATGATAATGAGACAATGATAATGCGACAATGATAATGCGACAATGATATTGCGACAATGATAATGCGATAATGATAATGCGACAATGATAATGCGACAATGATAATGCGACAATGATAATGCGACAATGATAATGCGACAATGATAATGCGACAATGATAATGCGACAATGATAATGCGACAATGATAATGCGACAATGATAATGCGACAATGATAATGCGACAATGATAATGAGACAATGATAATGAGACAATGATAATGCGACAATGATAATGCGACAATGATAATGCGACAATGATAATGCGACAATGATAATGCGACAATGATAATGCGACAATGATAATGCGACAATGATAATGCGACAATGATAATGAGACAATGATAATGCGACAATGATAATGCGACAATGATAATGCGACAATTATAATGCGACAATGATAATGCGACAATGATAATGCGACAATGATAATGCGACAATGATAATGCGACAATGATAATGCGACAATGATAATGCGACAATGATAATGCGACAATGATAATGAGACAATGATAATGAGACAATGATAATGAGACAATGATAATGAGACAATGATAATGAGACAATGATAATGAGACAATGATAATGAGACAATGATAATGAGACAATGATAATGAGACAATGATAATGCGACAATGATAATGCGACAATGATATTGCGACAATGATAATGCGATAATGATAATGCGACAATGATAATGCGACAATGATAATGCGACAATGATAATGCGACAATGATAATGCGACAATGATAATGCGACAATGATAATGCGACAATGATAATGCGACAATGATAATGCGACAATGATAATGCGACAATGATAATGCGACAATGATAATGCGACAATGATAATGAGACAATGATAATGAGACAATGATAATGCGACAATGATAATGCGACAATGATAATGCGACAATGATAATGCGACAATGATAATGCGACAATGATAATGCGACAATGATAATGCGACAATGATAATGCGACAATGATAATGCGACAATGATAATGAGACAATGATAATGCGACAATGATAATGCGACAATGATAATGCGACAATTATAATGCGACAATGATAATGCGACAATGATAATGCGACAATGATAATGCGACAATGATAATGCGACAATGATAATGCGACAATGATAATGCGACAATGATAATGCGACAATTATAATGCGACAATGATAATGCGACAATGATAATGCGGCAATGATAATGCGACAATGATAATGCGACAATGATAATGCGACAATGATAATGCGACAATGATAATGCGACAATGATAATGCGACAATGATAATGAGACAATGATAATGAGACAATGATAATGAGACAATGATAATGAGACAATGATAATGAGACAATGATAATGAGACAATGATAATGAGACAATGATAATGAGACAATGATAATGAGACAATGATAATGAGACAATGATAATGAGACAATGATAATGAGACAATGATAATGAGACAATGATAATGAGACAATGATAATGAGACAATGATAATGAGACAATGATAATGAAACAATGATAATGAGACAATGATAATGAGACAATGATAATGAGACAATGATAATGAGACAATGATAATGAGACAATGATAATGAGACAATGATAATGAGACAATGATAATGAGACAATGATAATGAGACAATGATAATGAGACAATGATAATGAGACAATGATAATGAGACAATGATAATGAGACAATGATAATGAGACAATGATAATGAGACAATGATAATGAGACAATGATAATGAGACAATGATAATGAGACAATGATAATGAGACAATGATAATGAGACAATGATAATGAGACAATGATAATGAGACAATGATAATGAGACAATGATAATGAGACAATGATAATGAGACAATGATAATGAGACAATGATAATGAGACAATGATAATGAGACATTGATAATGAGACAATGATAACGAGACAATGATAATGAGACAATGATAATGAGACAATGATAATGAGACAATGATAATGAGACAATGATAATGAGACAATGATAATGAGACAATGATAATGAGACAATGATAATGAGACAATGATAATGAGACAATGATAATGAGACAATGATAATGAGACAATGATAATGAGACAATGATAATGAGACAATGATAATGAGACAATGAAAATGAGACAATGATAATGAGACAATGATAATGAGACAATGATAATGATAATGAGACAATGATAATGAGACAATGATAATGAGACAATGATAATGAGACAATGATAATGAGACAATGATAATGAGACAATGATAATGAGACAATGATAATGAGACAATGATAATGAGACAATGATAATGAGACAGTGATAATGAGACAGTGATAATGAGACAGTGATAATGAGACAGTGATAATGAGACAATGATAATGAGACAATGATAATGAGACAATGATAATGAGACAATGATAATGAGACAATGATAATGAGACATTGATAATGAGACAATGATAACGAGACAATGATAATGAGACAATAATAATGAGACAATGATAATGAGACAATGATAATGAGACAATGATAATGAGACAATGATAATGAGACAATGATAATGAGACAATGATAATGAGACAATGATAATGAGACAATGATAATGAGACAATGATAATGAGACAATGATAATGAGACAATGATAATGAGACAATGATAATGAGACAATGATAATGAGACAATGATAATGAGACAATGATAATGAGACAATGATAATGAGACAATGATAATGAGACAATGATAATGAGACAATGATAATGAGACAATGATAATGAGACAATGATAATGAGACAATGATAATGAGACAATGATAATGAGACAATGATAATGAGACAATGATAATGAGACAATGATAATGAGAAAATGATAATGAGAAAATGATAATGCGACAATGATAATGCGACAATGATAATGAGACAATGATAATGAGACAATGATAATGACACAATGATAATGAGACAACGATAATGAGACAATGATAATGAGACAATGATAATGAGACAATGATAATGAGACAATGATAATGAGACAATGATAATGAGACAATGATAATGAGACAATGATAATGAGACAATGATAATGAGACAATGATAATGAGACAATGATAATGAGACAATGATAATGAGACAATGATAATGAGACAATGATAATGAAACAATGATAATGAAACAATGATAATGAAACAATGATAATGAAACAATGATAATGAAACAATGATAATGAAACAATGATAATGAAACAATGATAATGAGACAATGATAATGAGACAATGATAATGAGACAATGATAATGAGACAATGATAATGAGACAATGATAATGAGACAATGATAATGAGACAATGATAATGAGACAATGATAATGAGACAATGATAATGAGACAATGATAATGAGACAATGATAATGGGACAATGATAATGAGACAATGATAATGAGACAATGATAATGAGACAATGATAATGCAATAATGATAATGAGACAATGATAATGAGACAATGATAATGAGACAATGATAATGAGACAATGATAATGAGACAATGATAATGAGACAATGATAATGCGACAATGATAATGCGACAATGATAATGCGACAATGATAATGCGACAATGATAATGCGACAATGATAATGCGACAATGATAATGCGACAATAATAATGCGACAATGATAATGCGACAATGATAATGCGACAATGATAATGCGACAATGATAATGCTACAATGATAATGCGACAATGATAATGCGACAATGATAATGAGACAATGATAATGAGACAATGATAATGAGACAATGATAATGAGACAATGATAATGAGACAATGATAATGAGACAATGATAATGAGACAATGATAATGAGACAATGATAATGAGACAATGATAATGAGACAATGATAATGAGACAATGATAATGAGACAATGATAATGAGACAATGATAATGAGACAATGATAATGAGACAATGATAATGAGACGATGATAAGGAGACAATGATAATGAGACAATGATAAGGAGACAATGATAATGAGACAATGATAATGAGACAATGATAATGAGACCATGATAATGAGACAATGATAATGAGACAATGATAATGAGACAATGATAATGAGACAATGATAATGAGACAATGATAATGAGACAATGATAATGAGACATTGATAATGAGACATTGATAATGAGACAATGATAACGAGACAATGATAATGAGACATTGATAATGAGACAATGATAATGAGACAATGATAATGAGACAATGATAATGAGACAATGATAATGAGACAATGATAATGAGACAATGATAATGAGACAATGATAATGAGACAGTGATAATGAGACAGTGATAATGAGACAATGATAATGAGACAATGATAATGAGACAATGATAATGAGACAATGATAATGAGACAATGATAATGAGAAAATGATAATGAGACAATGATAATGAGACAATGATAATGAGACAATGATAATGAGACAATGATAATGAGACAATGATAATGAGACAATGATAATGAGACAATGATAATGATAATGAGACAATGATAATGATAATGAGACAATGATAATGAGACAATGATAATGAGACAATGATAATGAGACAATGATAATGAGACAATGATAATGAGACAATGATAATGAGACAATGATAATGAGACAATGATAATGATAATGAGACAATGATAATGATAATGAGACAATGATAATGATAATTTGACAATGATAATGAGACAATGATAATGAGACAATGATAATGAGACAATGATAATGAGACAATGATAATGAGACATTGATAATGAGACAATGATAACGAGACAATGATAACGAGACAATGATAATGAGACAATGATAATGAGACAATGATAATGAGACAATGATAATGAGACAATGATAATGAGACAATGATAATGAGACAATGATAATGAGACAATGATAATGAGACAATGATAATGATAATGAGACAATGATAATGATAATGAGACAATGATAATGCGACAATGATAATGCGACAATGGTAATGCGAGAATGATAATGCGACAATGATAATGCGACAATGATAATGCGACAATGATAATGCGACAATGATAATGCGACAATGATAATGCGACAATGATAATGAGACAATGGTAATGCGACAATGATAATGCGACAATGATAATGCGACAATGATAATGCGACAATGATAATGCGACAATGATAATGCGACAATGATAATGCGACAATGATAATGCGACAATGATAATGCGACAATGATAATGCGACACTGATAATGAGACAATGATAATGAGACAATGATAATGCGACAATGATAATGCGACAATGATAATGCGACAATTATAATGCGACAATGATAATGCGACAATGATAATGCGACAATGATAATGCGACAATGATAATGTGACAATGATAATGCGACAATGATAATGAGACAATGATAATGCGACAATGATAATGAGACAATGATAATGAGACAATGATAATGAGACAATGATAATGATACAATGATAATGATACAATGATAATGATACAATGATAATGAGACAATGATAATGAGACAATGATAATGAGACAATGATAATGAGACAATGATAATGAGACAATGATAATGAGACAATGATAATGAGACAATGATAATGAGACAATGATAATGAGACAATGATAATGAGACAATGATAATGAGACAATGATAATGAGACAATGATAATGAGACATTGATAATGAGACATTGATAATGAGACAATGATAACGAGACAATGATAATGAGACAATGATAATGAGACAATGATAATGAGACAATGATAATGAAACAATGATAATGAAACAATGATAATGAAACAATGATAATGAAACAATGATAATGAGACAATGATAATGAGACAATGATAATGAGACAATGATAATGAGACAATGATAATGAGACAATGATAATGAGACAATGATAATGAGACAATGATAATGAGACAATGATAATGAGACAATGATAATGAGACAATGATAATGAGACAATGATAATGAGACAATGATAATGAGACAATGATAATGAGACAATGATAATGAGACAATGATAATGAGACAATGATAATGAGACAATGATAATGAGACAATGATAATGAAACAATGATAATGAAACAATGATAATGAAACAATGATAATGAAACAATGATAATGAGACAATGATAATGAGACAATGATAATGAGACAATGATAATGAGACAATGATAATGAGACAATGATAATGAGACAATGATAATGAGACAATGATAATGAGACAATGATAATGAGACAATGATAATGAGACAATGATAATGAGACAATGATAATGAGACAATGATAATGAGACAATGATAATGAGACAATGATAATGGGACAATGATAATGAGACAATGATAATGAGACAATGATAATGAGACAATGATAATGCGATAATGATAATGAGACAATGATAATGAGACAATGATAATGAGACAATGATAATGAGACAATGATAATGAGACAATGATAATGCGACAATGATAATGCGACAATGATAATGCGACAATGATAATGCGACAATGATAATGCGACAATGATAATGCGACAATGATAATGCGACAATGATAATGCGACAATGATAATGCGACAATGATAATGCGACAATGATAATGCGACAATGATAATGCGACAATGATAATGCGACAATGATAATGCGACAATGATAATGCGACAATGATAATGCGACAATGATAATGAGACAATGATAAGGAGACAATGATAATGAGACAATGATAATGAGACAATGATAATGAGACAATGATAATGAGACAATGATAATGAGACAATGATAATGAGACAATGATAATGAGACAATGATAATGAGACAATGATAATGAGACAATGATAATGAGACAATGATAATGAGACAATGATAACGAGACAATGATAATGAGACAATGATAATGAGACAATGATAATGAGACAATGATAATGAGACAATGATAATGAGACAATGATAATGAGACAATGATAATGAGACAATGATAATGAGACATTGATAATGAGACAATGATAACGAGACAATGATAACGAGACAATGATAATGAGACAATGATAATGAGACAATGATAATGAGACAATGATAATGAGACAATGATAATGAGACAATGATAATGAGACAATGATAATGAGACAATGATAATGAGACAATGATAATGAGACAGTGATAATGAGACAGTGATAATGAGACAGTGATAATGAGACAATGATAATGAGACAATGATAATGAGACAATGATAATGAGACAATGATAATGAGACAATGATAATGAGACAATGATAATGAGACAATGATAACGAGACAATGATAATGAGACAATGATAATGAGACAATGATAATGAGACAATGATAATGAGACAATGATAATGAGACAATGATAATGAGACAATAATAATGAGACAATGATAATGAGACAATGATAATGAGACAATGATAATGAGACAATGATAATGAGACAATGATAATGATAATGAGACAATGATAATGAGACAATGATAATGAGACAATGATAATGAGACAATGATAATGAGACAATGATAATGAGACAATGATAATGAGACAATGATAATGCGACAATGATAATGCGACAATGATATTGCGACAATGATAATGCGATAATGATAATGCGACAATGATAATGCGACAATGATAATGCGACAATGATAATGCGACAATGATAATGCGACAATGATAATGCGACAATGATAATGCGACAATGATAATGCGACAATGATAATGCGACAATGATAATGCGACAATGATAATGCGACAATGATAATGCGACAATGATAATGAGACAATGATAATGAGACAATGATAATGCGACAATGATAATGCGACAATGATAATGCGACAATGATAATGCGACAATGATAATGCGACAATGATAATGCGACAATGATAATGCGACAATGATAATGCGACAATGATAATGAGACAATGATAATGCGACAATGATAATGCGACAATGATAATGCGACAATTATAATGCGACAATGATAATGCGACAATGATAATGCGACAATGATAATGCGACAATGATAATGCGACAATGATAATGCGACAATGATAATGCGACAATGATAATGCGACAATGATAATGCGACAATGATAATGAGACAATGATAATGAGACAATGATAATGAGACAATGATAATGAGACAATGATAATGAGACAATGATAATGAGACAATGATAATGAGACAATGATAATGAGACAATGATAATGCGACAATGATAATGCGACAATGATATTGCGACAATGATAATGCGATAATGATAATGCGACAATGATAATGCGACAATGATAATGCGACAATGATAATGCGACAATGATAATGCGACAATGATAATGCGACAATGATAATGCGACAATGATAATGCGACAATGATAATGCGACAATGATAATGCGACAATGATAATGCGACAATGATAATGAGACAATGATAATGAGACAATGATAATGCGACAATGATAATGCGACAATGATAATGCGACAATGATAATGCGACAATGATAATGCGACAATGGTAATGCGACAATGATAATGCGACAATGATAATGCGACAATGATAATGAGACAATGATAATGCGACAATGATAATGCGACAATTATAATGCGACAATGATAATGCGACAATGATAATGCGACAATGATAATGCGACAATGATAATGCGACAATGATAATGCGACAATGATAATGCGACAATGATAATGCGACAATTATAATGCGACAATGATAATGCGACAATGATAATGCGGCAATGATAATGCGACAATGATAATGCGACAATGATAATGCGACAATGATAATGCGACAATGATAATGCGACAATGATAATGCGACAATGATAATGAGACAATGATAATGAGACAATGATAATGAGACAATGATAATGAGACAATGATAATGAGACAATGATAATGAGACAATGATAATGAGACAATGATAATGAGACAATGATAATGAGACAATGATAATGAGACAATGATAATGAGACAATGATAATGAGACAATGATAATGAGACAATGATAATGAAACAATGATAATGAGACAATGATAATGAGACAATGATAATGAGACAATGATAATGAGACAATGATAATGAGACAATGATAATGAGACAATGATAATGAGAGAATGATAATGAGACAATGATAATGAGACAATGATAATGAGACAATGATAATGAGACAATGATAATGAGACAATGATAATGAGACAATGATAATGAGACAATGATAATGAGACAATGATAATGAGACAATGATAATGAGACAATGATAATGAGACAATGATAATGAGACAATGATAATGAGACAATGATAATGAGACAATGATAATGAGACAATGATAATGAGACAATGATAATGAGACAATGATAATGAGACAATGATAATGAGACAATGATAATGAGACAATGATAATGAGACAATGATAATGAGACAATGATAATGAGACATTGATAATGAGACATTGATAATGAGACAATGATAACGAGACAATGATAATGAGACAATGATAATGAGACAATGATAATGAGACAATGATAATGAGACAATGATAATGAGACAATGATAATGAGACAATGATAATGAGACAATGATAATGAGACAATGATAATGAGACAATGATAATGAGACAATGATAATGAGACAATGATAATGAGACAATGATAATGAGACAATGAAAATGAGACAATGATAATGAGACAATGATAATGAGACAATGATAATGAGACAATGATAATGATAATGAGACAATGATAATGAGACAATGATAATGAGACAATGATAATGAGACAATGATAATGAGACAATGATAATGAGACAATGATAATGAGACAATGATAATGAGACAATGATAATGAGACAATGATAATGAGACAATGATAATGAGACAGTGATAATGAGACAGTGATAATGAGACAGTGATAATGAGACAGTGATAATGAGACAATGATAATGAGACAATGATAATGAGACAATGATAATGAGACAATGATAATGAGACAATGATAATGAGACATTGATAATGAGACAATGATAACGAGACAATGATAATGAGACAATAATAATGAGACAATGATAATGAGACAATGATAATGAGACAATGATAATGAGACAATGATAATGAGACAATGATAATGAGACAATGATAATGATAATGAGACAATGATAATGAGACAATGATAATGAGACAATGATAATGAGACAATGATAATGAGACAATGATAAGGAGACAATGATAATGAGACAATGATAATGAGACAATGATAATGAGACAATGATAATGAGACAATGATAATGAGACAATGATAATGAGACAATGATAATGAGACAATGATAATGAGACAATGATAATGAGACAATGATAATGAGACAATGATAATGCGACAATGATAATGCGACAATGATAATGAGACAATGATAATGAGACAATGATAATGACACAATGATAATGAGACAACGATAATGAGACAATGATAATGAGACAATGATAATGAGACAATGATAATGAGACAATGATAATGAGACAATGATAATGAGACAATGATAATGAGACAATGATAATGAGACAATGATAATGAGACAATGATAATGAGACAATGATAATGAGACAATGATAATGAGACAATGATAATGAGACAATGATAATGAAACAATGATAATGAAACAATGATAATGAAACAATGATAATGAAACAATGATAATGAAACAATGATAATGAAACAATGATAATGAAACAATGATAATGAAACAATGATAATGAGACAATGATAATGAGACAATGATAATGAGACAATGATAATGAGACAATGATAATGAGACAATGATAATGAGACAATGATAATGAGACAATGATAATGAGACAATGATAATGAGACAATGATAATGAGACAATGATAATGAGACAATGATAATGGGACAATGATAATGAGACAATGATAATGAGACAATGATAATGAGACAATGATAATGCGATAATGATAATGAGACAATGATAATGAGACAATGATAATGAGACAATGATAATGAGACAATGATAATGAGACAATGATAATGCGACAATGATAATGCGACAATGATAATGCGACAATGATAATGCGACAATGATAATGCGACAATGATAATGCGACAATGATAATGCGACAATGATAATGCGACAATGATAATGCGACAATGATAATGCGACAATGATAATGCGACAATGATAATGCGACAATGATAATGCTACAATGATAATGCGACAATGATAATGCGACAATGATAATGAGACAATGATAATGAGACAATGATAATGAGACAATGATAATGAGACAATGATAATGAGACAATGATAATGAGACAATGATAATGAGACAATGATAATGAGACAATGATAATGAGACAATGATAATGAGACAATGATAATGAGACAATGATAATGAGACAATGATAATGAGACAATGATAATGAGACGATGATAAGGAGACAATGATAATGAGACAATGATAAGGAGACAATGATAATGAGACAATGATAATGAGACAATGATAATGAGACCATGATAATGAGACAATGATAATGAGACAATGATAATGAGACAATGATAATGAGACAATGGTAATGAGACAATTATAATGAGACAATGATAATGAGACATTGATAATGAGACATTGATAATGAGACAATGATAACGAGACAATGATAATGAGACATTGATAATGAGACAATGATAATGAGACAATGATAATGAGACAATGATAATGAGACAATGATAATGAGACAATGATAATGAGACAATGATAATGAGACAATGATAATGAGACAGTGATAATGAGACAGTGATAATGAGACAATGATAATGAGACAATGATAATGAGACAATGATAATGAGACAATGATAATGAGACAATGATAATGAGACAATGATAATGAGAAAATGATAATGAGACAATGATAATGAGACAATGATAATGAGACAATGATAATGAGACAATGATAATGAGACAATGATAATGAGACAATGATAATGAGACAATGATAATGAGACAATGATAATGATAATGAGACAATGATAATGATAATGAGACAATGATAATGAGACAATGATAATGAGACAATGATAATGAGACAATGATAATGAGACAATGATAATGAGACAATGATAATGATAATGAGACAATGATAATGATAATGAGACAATGATAATGATAATTTGACAATGATAATGAGACAATGATAATGAGACAATGATAATGAGACAATGATAATGAGACAATGATAATGAGACATTGATAATGAGACAATGATAACGAGACAATGATAACGAGACAATGATAATGAGACAATGATAATGAGACAATGATAATGAGACAATGATAATGAGACAATGATAATGAGACAATGATAATGAGACAATGATAATGAGACAATGATAATGAGACAATGATAATGATAATGAGACAATGATAATGATAATGAGACAATGATAATGCGACAATGGTAATGCGAGAATGATAATGCGACAATGATAATGCGACAATGATAATGCGACAATGATAATGCGACAATGATAATGCGACAATGATAATGCGACAATGATAATGCGACAATGATAATGAGACAATGGTAATGCGACAATGATAATGCGACAATGATAATGCGACAATGATAATGCGACAATGATAATGCGACAATGATAATGCGACAATGATAATGCGACAATGATAATGCGACAATGATAATGCGACAATGATAATGCGACAATGATAATGCGACACTGATAATGAGACAATGATAATGAGACAATGATAATGCGACAATGATAATGCGACAATGATAATGCGACAATTATAATGAGACAATGATAATGCGACAATGATAATGCGACAATGATAATGCGACAATGATAATGTGACAATGATAATGCGACAATGATAATGAGACAATGATAATGCGACAATGATAATGAGACAATGATAATGAGACAATGATAATGAGACAATGATAATGATACAATGATAATGATACAATGATAATGATACAATGATAATGAGACAATGATAATGAGACAATGATAATGAGACAATGATAATGAGACAATGATAATGAGACAATGATAATGAGACAATGATAATGAGACAGTGATAATAAGACAATGATAATGAGACAATGATAATGAGGCAATGATAATGAGACAATGATAATGAGACAATGACAATGAGACAATGACAATGAGTTAATGATAATGAGACAATGATAATGAGACAATGATAATGAGACAATGATAATGAGATAATGATAATGAGACAATGATAATGAGACAATGATAATGAGTTAATGATAATGAGACAATGATAATGAGACAATGATAATGAGACAATGATAATGAGTTAATGATAATGAGACAATGATGATGATGATATAATAATAATGTTATAATGATAATATTATAATGATAATGTTAAATCATCAATCATCATTTTAGTTTCCAATTTAATTTTAAATCTAGCCTTTTGTTCTTTTCTTATGTTTAAAAAGACGATGGGGTGCGACCCACACTGATAACTTTTATCCGTACCCGTCGGTGATGTCTGATTTATAGCGGTCTAGGGCTTCCGATAATTCTGCGGCTGCACATGGTCTGTTAAGGGACCTAACATTCCACGTGAATATCCGAAGTTCGTTGTCCTTAATTCGTTTGCGTGGGTTGTCAACAGTAAATCCGTCCGTAGCCGAGGCTTTATGGTGCTTCGCAAGTGGGTTATCTTTATGTGGTCAGGAAGTCACCCTCACGCACGACCTTCAACCTGAAGGACCAGGTTCTTGATTTAATTCCAACACACTTCACTAGGTTTGTTTATTTTCTTACACGAAAGCTCATGTTAAGAAACGGAAAAGCAAATTTTGTATTATTACAGATTAAGTTAGGATTTTTTTGCAGGTACGTTTGTCGATGGGAAATGGATTTAAAACATGTTTTCATTTATTTCGGTTATATTCATATTATATGTTCGGTTTTTATATTATAACAGTCATAATTAGTCCATTAACCATTCCTGTTTTAATAAGAAATGAGAGGATTCAACGCGATATTTTTTTATTATTTTTATTATTATTACTACTCTTATTGTTATTATAGTTATGTAAGGTAATCTTTGGTGCACGTAACTATTTTATTTGTTCGGTTATTTCGGTTTTCTACCTCTTATTTATAATTTTATTAAAGTATTTGTTATTTAAATCTTTTTCTAGGTAATGGAACTTATTAAAAAAGAAGAAATTGAAAAAATTATTTGGAAATCCTTAAAGGAGGAAGATCTCGAACACTTAAGTGGAGTTATAAGTGATATTTATCACAAGTAATTAAGAAAAATTTCATTTATCATCACATCTTACTTTCTCTGATATTTTAGTGAAATAAATCAAAGGGCTATTCGAGAAGCTCTCACACTTTTTGAGACAACAGCTCAAACTAATACAAGACAAATTCATGCATCGGTACAAGACAAAATCAATACATTAGTCGCTGATATTCGTTTATATGGACAAAGTTTAAAAGTAAGGAACTAAATATCTTATACATACTTATATCAAATTTAAAATATGTGGATTCCAATCATTTACGCTCAGGTAAGCGGGATTCTTTGGTAATATGAGTCTGAAAAACCCAATTTGGGTGTGAGTATACAAACATATGCAGGGTGATTGGTATACGGTGAAGAAAAAGGCTTGAGCTAGTAGTTTGGGTTAAAACAAAAAATACATCGGATGAAATATTAAAAAAATATATATTTTTTGTTTTTAAATTTTCGGAGGAACTCATTTTTTTCTGACCGAGCTCTTTTATTGCTTAAATTATATTGGATGATCAAACTTTGGGAAATTTTTTTATTTAAAAAAAAAATTAATTTATTTTTTTCCCAATTCGACATCTCAAAAATGGGTTTTACGAAAATAAAATATAAAATGTACATATATCAATATGTTCAGAATAACTGCATACTAAAAATATATAAAAAAACATCGAAAAACTTTATACATAAAAAATTAAATATAAAATAAAAATGAGAAAGTTCCAAGTAACAGATGTCTTCATTATTCAATTTTTTCAAGAATTAAGAAAAGTCTTTGGGAACATGAAATACTAGATTACAATGGCATCTAGCGAATTTAGAATTTGAACACATGCCTCAATAGAAAAAAGATGAATTGTTATTGACCTGAGCAGATAAAATATGAAAAAAAAAAAAAAAAAAGTATTTTAAGTACCTACTTTTGTTTTTTTATTTTAGTTTCTCAAAAACAAAGATATATTTTAGGACCCATTTCTAATCATTTTTCTGTTTTTTTATTGAAAATTAATAAGAGAATGAAAGTGTTGTACCCGTGCCATTATGGTTAGCACGTAGTACTGTCTGCAAGAGGTCTGGGGTTCAATCCCTGCCTGTAACACTTAAAAGTTTTTTTTTCACATTTACATTTAAAAATAATAATAATAATTAATAATAATTAATAATAATAATAATTAATAATAATTAATAATAATAATAATTAATAATAATTAATAATAATAATAATTAATAATAATTAATAATAATAATAATTAATAATAATTAATAATAATAATAATTAATAATAATTAATAATAATAATTAATATTAATTAATAATAATAATAATTAATAATAATTAATAATAATAATAATTAATAATAATTAATAATAATAATAATTAATAATAATAATAATTAATAATAATAATAATTAATAATAAAAATAATTAATAACAATTAATAATAATAATAATTAATAATAATTAATAATAATAATACATAATAATAATTAATAATAATTAATAATAATAATAATTAATAATAATTAATAATAATAACAATTAATAATAATAATTAATAATACATAATAATAATTAATAATAATTAATAATAATAATAATTAATAATAATAACAATTAATAATAATAATTAATAATAATTAATAATAATAATAATTAATAATAATTAATAATAGTAATAATTAATAATAATTAATAATAATAATAATTAATAATAATTAATAATAATAATAATTAATAATAATCTATACTATTATATAAAAGCAAAACCATTTTAAAGTTTGTAACGCATGATCTCAGAAAGTAGTCAACCGATTTATTTGAAATATATTTTATTATTTTCTATGTTGTTATGAGAGTGTTTATGGCTTTAATTTTTTTTCATTAATTATTTGTCAAACTTAAATATTATTAATTTAACATTTTTTGTTTATTTTTTTTCATTAGTTGACTTATACAACCACTCATATCTTAAAACCTATACAATAATCGACAAAGATTAGCATTGCTTCATAAAGTCAATATTGTTGCGCAAATTTTAAGCCTAAAATCACTTCTAAGTTGAACATACAACCTGAGAAATAAATAAAAACAAATTATAAAATTATAAACTTTTTGAATTTATTTTATCCAGGAAATTAGATTCCATCACAATCGCGAGGTCGCTGCTTTGTTTTATTTCATTATCATTCCAACATTTTTAATTTTCTTTTCTTCCCATGCTCTTTCTCTCTTAATATGTGTTCCATTAAATAGTTACGTTTTTTCTCTTACCTACCTACCTACATTACATATTCAATTTTGCTGTATTGTATAGTTCATCAACTAACCTACACACACACATTATTTTTTTGTTTCTCTAATTCTATCGTCACATCGCTGAGCAGTGTGGCTGTGGGCTCTTTTTTTTAAGTTACTATGGACATTTAATTAAATGATTTATCTAAAGAAAAATTAGATCTTTTTAACTTCCCATAGGAAGTTATTGTAATGGGTCCGATTTGTCAAATTGAAAATTTTGACATTTCTCGACGTTTCAAGGTCCCTAGAGTCGAAATAAAAGATTCTTAGAATGATGTCTGTGCGTGCGTGTGTACGTACGTCCGTATGTCCGTACGTTCGCGACGTTTTTTTCGTCGTCCATAGTTCAAGAACCAGAAGAGATATCGACTTCAAATAAATTTTGTTATACAGATAATAAGGCAGAAAGATGCAGAGAGGGCTCTCAAGATTGCATGGGTGGTTTTTTTACCATAGCATTTTAAAAAAGGGGTGAACATTTTGGTTAACCCTAAATATCTCATGAACCAGTGACGCTAGAGACTTGAATTAAATTTTATATTATACATTGTAACGTGATAAAAAACAAGTACATTTTAGGGAAAAAATCCAATTAACTGTTTTTTTTATAAATCAAAAAAACTGAAAAAAAAATTTGTCACCTCGAAAATTTTTCGACTAAAATTTGATTTTATTTCCAAAACAATTTTGTGCAGCGAAGAATGATGTTTTTGTCATCTGATAAAATTTTGAGAAACCCAAAAAAAAATTAATAAAACTTGGTAAAAATTGAATTTCGACACAAATATCTTTTCATAACTTTGAGATATTGGCTTTAAACTTCTTTTATCTTTCAAAATATATGGTTTTAAACATTCAGTAAAATTTTGAAAAAAATTTAATTGATAGTTTTTTTTACAAAAAATTAAAAACCTAAAAAAAAACAACAATTCTAAAACTTGGTAAAAATTTACTTTCGACTCAAATAGCTTTTCAAAAATTAAAAATATTGGCTTTAAACTTATTTTATTTCACAGAAAATATTATTTTCGATATTCAAAAAAATACAATCTACAAAAAATAGTACGCAAATTTGGTAAAAATTGATACATATACACAAACTTTTAAGCAAGACAAATCGACAGACGGGATGGGAAGTTATCAGTGTGGGTCGCATCAAAGCCTCTTTTTTATTTTTTTGGTTCGAGGAAGTGAATAGATTATAACTCTTTCAATTTAAAAATAAAAAAAGTTCTATTATAATAGCTTGAATTACCAATTTTGTATCACTTCCTCGAACAATAAACTGAAATTAAGTTAAAATTTTCTTTACAAATAACTCGAAGAAGGTATGTACTTACAATGACGTCGATAAAAAGAGCACACAAATGTGGGTAGGTTAAGTCAGTTGCACTGCACTGAACATGAGCAGATGAATAAAAAAATGTGTCTATGGATATTTACACACGCATACCTATAGATGTATGAGAACATTAAAAAAACAAATTTGTTTTTTTTAACCGCAAATCTATACTATTATATAAAAGCGAAACCATATATGTATACATATAAACTAAAATTAATATTTTTGTAGAAACTATGCTCAGTCCCATTGAGAAATTTTTTCATATGCTAATACTAATATTCAAAAAATGTTCGTGGTTACAATTTGCGAAGCAACGCAAGCACGGGTCGGCTAGTTAATAATAATAATAATTAATAATAATTAATAATAATTAATAATAATTAATAATAATAATAATTAATAATAATAATAATTAATAATAATAATAATTAATAATAATTAATAATAATAATAATTAATAATAATAATAATTAATAATAATAATAATTAATAATAATTAATAACAATAATAATTAATAATAATTAATAACAATAATAATTAATAATAATAATAATTAATAATAATTAATAATAATAATAATTAATAATAATTAATAATAATAATAATTAATAATAATTAATAATTATAATAATTAATAATAATTAATAATAATAATAATTAATAATAATTATAATAATTAATAATAATTAATAATTATAATAATTAATAATAATTAATGTAGGAACCAAATTACTTTTGTTTAAAAGAATAAAAGAAAGAATGTTCTTTATCTTAAAAAAATGTAAAGAAATTTTAATTCACAAGAATATTAATTAAATAAAACAAAGGTATTTAGGATGAACAGCTTAATTGAGGTCTTTACGGCTTGACGGCTTTGTTAATACTCCTCGAGTTGTTCAGTTGTTATCGCCAAACAGGTTTAGTATCATAAGCATAAGAAGAGAGTAGTGACGTCATACTAGGGACAGTGATGCCACTCAGCCTACATCCGGCCATCCTGCATTTCATCCGCCTCGGATGAATGGTCACTCTCAACATCGAGTCTGCTGTCAATTCGCCAAGGTTTCATGTAGTCGCAACTGGTGGTAGTGTTGTTGGGGCCTTCATGATCTGCGACTTTCTTTACTGTGTAACGTCCACCTCTGCCTTTAGAGACCACTGAATATGGACCTAGAAAATCAGAAAAGAGTTTGTTACCCGCCCCAAATTGTGTTCTTTTAATAGCTACAATATCCCCCATATTATATTCAACCGCTTCCTTTCTTTTGCGATTAAATGTTTTTCTATTCTCGGCTTGTACCTTCTCAATTTGCTGTCGAACTTCAAAGCGTATTTCTTCTCTGTCATCATCATGCTGCTTAAGTAACTGCAGCCTCACCATCTCTAAGACTTCAACATCAGCCTTCTTCCTCATTGGAACACCGAACAGCACTTCGAATGGTGTGCGTTGAATCGACCGTTGCAGCGTACTGTTGATGGCAATTTGTACTCGCGACACAAACTTGTACCATTTCTCTGGTGAATCAGCTGATAACCTCCTGAGAACTTCAATCACTACGCGGTTCGAGCGTTCAGCTTGCCCATTTCCCCTCGGCACGCCTGTGGTCACAGCAATATGTTCTATATTTTCATCAATGCAAAAATCTTGAAAACTTTTGGAACAAAACGCGCTCCCTTTATCGGTTATGAAGCGCTTTGGGTTTCCAAAATGTTGCTGCAGCTCTCTAATTTTCCGCAAAGTTTCCTCTGCTGACACCGTCTTTGTCGGGAAAATCCACATAAACTTCGAAAATCCATCAGTTATGGTCAGGATATATTTATACTGCTTTGTTGTTAGGTCCATCGGTCCGATGTGGTCGAGATGAAACGTATCGAATGGTTTGTCCCCTTTGTCCAGCTGATTAAGAAAGCCTTCCTGCTTGCCCGCTTTCCTATTTGCCAGTATACACTTGACACAATTATTGATGCGTCTTTGAACTTTTTCCTTCAACTGAGAAATGTAGAACTCTTGCGAAATTAGGTGCATTGTTTTCTTAAGCCCAAAGTGTCCCTCATCGTGCTTCATGCTGATGATTTCCGTCTCCATATTACGGGGAACTACTAAGAGTGAAAGACCATCAATTTCTTTAAAAAGTAACTCACCTCGCATTCCAAAATCGTCATACTTCTTTTCCTTAAGCACTTCTTTTATTGCCTGTATGAAGCTGTCCGCGTTCTGTGCTCTTTGTATGCGAACCAAAAGCTCCTGCTGTACAGCGAAAACAGCTGGTGAACGGCTCAGCGAATCCACATGGGCCATCCTAGATCCATCACGGTGTTCAACTTCATAGTCGTAATCTTGCATATATAAAACCCATCTTTTCACAGCGTTTGGGAGTTCCTTTTTATTCACAGTTTGACGAAACGCAACACAGTCAGTTAAAACTTTGAACTTGGTACCTAACAGGTATATTCTAAATTTTTCTAGCGCCTTGTAGACGGCGTAAGTCTCTAGCACAAAACTATGCCACTTCTGCTCCGATATGCTGTTCTTCCTGCTGTAGTAAAAAACAGGATGCAGCTGGTTGTCTTCACTACGTTGCAGAAGAATCGCTCCTATGCCTTCCTGACTGGCATCTGTATGTACTTCGCTGTACACACCTTGACGAAAGATGGTAAGTACCGGCTTACTGGTCAAAGCTTGCTTCAATGTTGCCATCGCTTGTCGTTGGGGAGCTGCAAAAACAAATTTGGTATTTTTCTTAGTTAGATCAGTTAAGGGTTTCGCCAAAATCGAATAGGAATTAATAAACCGCCTAAAAAAGCCTGTCAGCCCCAGAAACTCTTGCACCTTTTTTAGATTTGTCGGCTCTGGGAATTTAGATACGGCATAGATTTTTTCTTGAGATGGGCTTACCGTACCATTTTGCACAACGTGTCCAAGGAAAGTAACTTTCCGCTGAAGGAACTTACATTTGGCCCAGTTAAAAACTAACCCATTTTCTGCAGCAACCTTTAGAACGGCTTCCAGCTTTTCTAAACATTCCTCACAACTTTTCCCAGATATTATGAGATCATCTATGAATGTTCGTAATATTTTCTGCTTTACTAGATTGCGAAAAACAACTGTGATAAACCTCACAAAAACAGCGGGACCATTTTTCAGACCGAAAGGAACAAAATTGAATTCCCATTCACCATCTTCAGTTGCAAAAGCAGTGAATTTTTTGCTGCCTTCTTCCATGGGAACATGAAAAAACCCGTTCTTTAGGTCCAGCGTTATAAAAATCACGTCGTCTTCCAAATTATCCAAAACGGTCTCAATAAGTGGTATTGGAAATCCATCTCTTATTGTCCTAGCGTTGATTCCCCTGTAGTCGATACATACTCTGAAAGCACCACCCTTCTTTTTAACTACAACGACTCGGCTTGTAAAAGGTGAACATGATGGTCGAATTATTCCTGATTTACTCCACTCATCAACCTGCTTCTTAACAACTTCAGCTTCATTGATTGGAAGACGTCGTGGAGTTGAATAGATAGGAGTCTCATCACTCAACGCAATCGTCATCGTAATCGGACAATGACTTACAGCTTTCGGCGTGTAACTCGAAATGAGCTCCTTGACTCGAGGCTCATATTGAATTGGGACTTCAATATCGTTTTTCTCATCTAAATCGATGTTCATGATGAAATTCCCGTCTTCTTTACCATAAAATGTCGTCTCTCCATCAACCATGACCACCTTAGCTTGTGCCATAACGTCACGCCCGATTATTGCATCGACGCGAATGAAGTTGTCTGGAACTACGTGTATAATACCCATCAGCTTAACATTGTCGATCATCATATTAGCTTCAAAACTACCCAGAGTACTATGCTTTCCTGAACCTAGACCAACTAAATTTACCTTCTCTTTACCTAGATCAGTATCAGCCAGCTTTACAAAACTATCTTTTCGAATTAAAGTAATTTCAGCACCAGAATCTATTAATGCTTTAAAAGGAATCCCGTTCACATAGATTTGTTTCAAATTAATTACGGAAAATGCATTAGCCTCTTTAGGTTTCACCGACGGACAGTTATTCGACATGTGGCCTGTCCCGCTACATCGAAAGCACTTAGTTGGAGAACGGCATTCTTTCCTCTGATGTTCAGAAGAACCGCAATTGAAGCAATGCAGAGAACCAGCACCTCGTGACATTTTACCGTAACCTTGCCCGCTATTTTTTGATGACGCTCCCGAACCGTTAACACCACCGCTACTACTGCCTACACTTCTACCACCACCAAAACTGGTTCCAACTTTGGCTTTAAATTTCAGAAAGAGTTCATATTTTTCGAAAAGTTCTAAAAAATTTCTGGCACCGTATAATATAAGTTTATGATCTTCACGTGCACCGATACCATTAATTATGTACGTAACCAACGAAATGTCATCCACGTCAGCTAACTGCCCGATTTCTTTCATTTTATAGACATACTCGCGAAAACTTTCGTCTTTTCCCATTTTTCGATTTTGAAGGCGCATATAAATGTCCGCTTTGCAAAAAGTTTTTTCAAAATCCGCACATAAAATTGTTCTAAATTCGTTAAAGGACCTACAAGTGCACGTTTTCATAAAGCACTGCGCCGAACCTGTTAACTGTTTTCTCGCGAAAATTAACTTTTCTAGCTCTGACCATTTTAACAGCACTGCGACATCTTCAAACTCTGCAAACCAT
>CATOCI010000042.1:7500-25000 GCA_951509635.1 Eupeodes luniger | reverse complement strand
AATAATAATAATAAATAATAATAATAATAATAATAATAATAATAATAATAATAATAATAATAATAATAATAATAATAATAATAATAATAATAATAATAATAATAATAATAATAATAATAATAATAATAATAATAATAATAATAATAATAATAATAATAATAATAATAATAATAATAATAATAATAATAATAATAATAATAATAATAATAATAATAATAATAATAATAATAATAATAATAATAATAATAATAATAATAATAATAATAATAATAATAATAATAATAATAATAATAATAATAATAATAATAATAATAATAATAATAATAATAATAATAATAATAATAATAATAATAATAATAATAATAATAATAATAATAATAATAATAATAATAATAATAATAATAATAATAATAATAATAATAATAATAATAATAATAATAATAATAATAATAATAATAATAATAATAATAATAATAATAATAATAATAATAATAATAATAATAATAATAATAATAATAATAATAATAATAATAATAATAATAATAATAATAATAATAATAATAATAATAATAATAATAATAATAATAATAATAATAATAATAATAATAATAATAATAACAATAATAATAATAATAATAATAATAATAATAATAATAATAATAATAATAATAATAATAATAATAATAATAATAATAATAATAATAATAATAATAATAATAATAATAATAATAATAATAATAATAATAATAATAATAATAATAATAATAATAATAATAATAATAATAATAATAATAATAATAATAATAATAATAATAATAATAATAATAATAATAATAATAATAATAATAATAATAATAATAATAATAATAATAATAATAATAATAATAATAATAATAATAATAATAATAATAATAATAATAATAATAATAATAATAATAATAATAATAATAATAATAATAATAATAATAATAATAATAATAATAATAATAATAATAATAATAATAATAATAATAATAATAATAATAATAATAATAATAATAATAATAATAATAATAATAATAATAATAATAATAATAATAATAATAATAATAATAATAATAATAATAATAATAATAATAATAATAATAATAATAATAATAATAATAATAATAATAATAATAATAATAATAATAATAATAATAATAATAATAATAATAATAATAATAATAATAATAATAATAATAATAATAATAATAATAATAATAATAATAATAATAATAATAATAATAATAATAATAATAATAATAATAATAATAATAATAATAATAATAATAATAATAATAATAATAATAATAATAATAATAATAATAATAATAATAATAATAATAATAATAATAATAATAATAATAATAATAATAATAATAATAATAATAATAATAATAATAATAATAATAATAATAATAATAATAATAATAATAATAATAATAATAATAATAATAATAATAATAATAATAATAATAATAATAATAATAATAATAATAATAATAATAATAATAATAATAATAATAATAATAATAATAATAATAATAATAATAATAATAATAATAATAATAATAATAATAATAATAATAATAATAATAATAATAATAATAATAATAATAATAATAATAATAATAATAATAATAATAATAATAATAATAATAATAATAATAATAATAATAATAATAATAATAATAATAATAATAATAATAATAATAATAATAATAATAATAATAATAATAATAATAATAATAATAATAATAATAATAATAATAATAATAATAATAATAATAATAATAATAATAATAATAATAATAATAATAATAATAATAATAATAATAATAATAATAATAATAATAATAATAATAATAATAATAATAATAATAATAATAATAATAATAATAATAATAATAATAATAATAATAATAATAATAATAATAATAATAATAATAATAATAATAATAATAATAATAATAATAATAATAATAATAATAATAATAATAATAATAATAATAATAATAATAATAATAATAATAATAATAATAATAATAATAATAATAATAATAATAATAATAATAATAATAATAATAATAATAATAATAATAATAATAATAATAATAATAATAATAATAATAATAATAATAATAATAATAATAATAATAATAATAATAATAATAATAATAATAATAATAATAATAATAATAATAATAATAATAATAATAATAATAATAATAATAATAATAATAATAATAATAGTAATAGTAATAATAATAATAATAATAATAATAATAATAATAATAATAATAATAATAATAATAATAATAATAATAATAATAATAATAATAATAATAATAATAATAATAATAATAATAATAATAATAATAATAATAATAATAATAATAATAATAATAATAATAATAATAATAATAATAATAATAATAATAATAATAATAATAATAATAATAATAATAATAATAATAATAATAATAATAATAATAATAATAATAATAATAATAATAATAATAATAATAATAATAATAATAATAATAATAATAATAATAATAATAATAATATGTAATAATAATAATAATAATAATAATAATAATAATAATAATAATAATAATAATAATAATAATAATAATAATAATAATAATAATAATAATAATAATAATAATAATAATAATAATAATAATAATAATAATAATAATAATAATAATAATAATAATAATAATAAAAATAATAATAATAATAATAATAATAACAATAACAATAATAATAATAATAATAATAATAATAATAATAATAATAACAATAATAATAATAATAATAATAATAATAATAATAATAATAATAATAATAATAATAATAATAATAATAATAATAATAATAATAATAAAAATAATAATAATAATAATAATTCAATTCAATTCAATTCAATTTTATTTGTATTTCAAAGCTTTTACATTATTTTGGTATCTGCAAAGCCTTATGGGCTTGTCTGCAGAAGATTGTGTACAAAAGTTTATAGATTTTGTTTTGAGTTCTTACTAAAATTAAGTCTTATCATTTTTTTTTTTTTTTTTTTTTTTTTAAGTTTGACTGAAATAAAAAAATTTATCTTTTTTCATTAATAGCTTTTTTGACAAAGTCCGAAATTCTAGGGGAAGCTCGTTAAATACTGTTGGGATTGCTACTTCGTATCGTTTTCGTCCATATTCATTCCAGTATCTCGGTATTTCATATTGGTTTTGGTTTCTTCTTCTGGTGTTGAAAATTTGTTGGGTAGCAGGTTTGTATGTGTTATCGTCATGAAAATTAGATATCACTTCTAGTTTGTACATCTGCAGTATACTTAGCAATTTGACATCATTATCGATTGGTCGCCTGTTATATTGTTGTCCTAATGTAGCCCGATATATAATTTTTTGTAATTTTAGGTGTACATTTTCGAGGCAGGTAAGTTGAGGCGCCCTTCCCCACGCAAGTATACCATATCTAAGGTGAGATTCAACTAATCCAAAGTAGCTTTGTCGCAAGACCTCTGATGGGCAATGATAACTAAGATGGAAAAGAGCGTATGCACTTTGCTGTAGTTTCTTAGTTAACGCTCTGATGTGGTAACTCCATTTAAGATTGTAGTCGACTATAACTCCAAGGTATTTATAAGTTGAAACATTTTCTATCAAAGCCAGGCAGCTGTCTTCCTTTTGTAGATCAAGGTGATTCATTGTTCTATGCAAACACTGAACTTCGTGTACTTTTATTTTTATTTTATGTTTTAAAATATGTGGTGGATGAATATGCATGACTTTAGTTTTTTGTGCATGAATTATCAACCCATGATCATGGCACCATGTAGTGACAGCATCAAATTCCTTTTGCATTATTTCCTCTGCTGTTTCAACGTTTCGGTGGCTCATTACAATCGGAGTATCATCGGCGTATGCATATCCCGTACCATGTGTTAAAACTGAGAGCAAGTCATTTACGTATGTTATAAAAAGCAGTGGCCCTAACTTTGATCCTTGTGGGACTCCATACGCAATTTCTTCCTCTGTGCTATATTTTCCCATGATTTTAACTTTGAACTTTCTTTCTTCAAGATAGTTTTCAAACCAATTCAGCAAGGAACCTCGTACTCCAACTTTTTCCAACTGCCTTAAGATATTTTTGTGACTTAGGGTATCGAAAGCTTTTTTAAAGTCAATAAATACCACTATTGAGTTCTGGTTTTTATCCAGACTTGTATATAACTTATTTGTAAAGTCTCCAAGCAGTCTGTTGATACTCTTGTTTTTTCGGAATCCAAACTGGTTTTTTTCTAGAAGCTTATACTTCTCTAAATAGTTGTATAATCTTTTCGAAACCACTTCTTCAAGAACCTTATCTATCGATGAAAGAATGGATATTGGCCTATAATTACTTATTTCACTTTTCTTGTCGCTTTTATGTATAGGTCTTACTATTGATGTTTTAAGCAGGTTTGGAACTGTCGATTGTTGGAGGCTCATGTTGACTATTTTGGTTATTGGTGGAGCTAATGATTTAGCACTGTTTTTTAAATCCTTTGGCCTGATTCCATCGATTCCTGGTGATTTACGTTCATTCATTGATCTAAGGATATTTTCTATCTCTCTTATAGTAGCTTCCTCAAAATATATTGAGCGTTGTGTTCTGTTTGAAGAGCCTTGAAAGGTTTTCTGGTTACATTCATGTACTGTGTTGGCTACTTCTAAGGATATTTTTTTTGCAAACTGATTTGCGAGGTCTTCAAAGTTTTCTGTGTTAACAAAATTTTTGGATATAACTTCGTCTAAATTATTTGATTTTTTTCCTAATATTGTATTTACTAGTTTCCAGGTTTCTTTGGGGTTCGATTTTGCTTCATAAAATTTTTCTTTATAATTCCCTGATTTTGTTTGGTTGATCCGTCTGTTTAATTCGTTTCGGAATTTTTTGAATTCCTTTTCGTATTCTTGGTTTCTCCTATTATTTTTAAATTTTCTGTATAGTCTATCCCTTTCAATACATGCGTTTCTTATATCGTTAGTAATCCATTCATGTTCTGTATTTCATTTTGTTTTCTTCATTGATATTGTAGACAATTCAATCATTTCATTGTATGTTTGCTTAAAGGTCTCATACATTTCATTAACATCTGTCAAATAATCATGAGACTCCCAGTTGAAATTTTCAATCTGTTGTGATAGACTGCGACTTGAGATTTGTTTTTGCTTTTCGTTTTGTGAAAGATCTTCATTGTCATTGACAGCAAGTGAACTATATATTGCATAGTGATCAGAAATTTTGACTTCAATGACTGCTGATATAATATCATTATTCTGTACACGAACTAAACAGTGATCTATCAATGTTTGAGTTGTTCTGGTTACTCTTGTATATGACATTATTGTGTTTTTAAGTCCTCTTGAGGATATCATTGAAAGATAATTGCTTACACCAGAGTCGTTTGTGTTTTTTGTATTGATATTCATATCTCCTATGATTATTAATTTCCTTTTTTTATTAATTTTATCAATGTTATCACCTAATTCTTGGGTAAATTGGTTCACTCGTAAGCTAGGTGGTCTATACACAGACATTAAAGTTCCTTCAAGATTTCCTCGTTTTATATTTAGAATTATACTCTCGTAAGATACAAATTCTCCTTCAACTACGTCATATGCAATGTTATTTTTTATAAATACTGCAATTCCTCCTCCTTTTGTTTTTCTTCTGTTAAAAAATTCTGTATTAAAGCCATCAATTTTGTAGCAGCTGTTTTCCTCTGCTCTTATGTTTATTTCTGCTAATACAAATAAATCAATGTGTTGCAGGGTTTCTGTATAATTTAATAAAAATGTATTCCAATTTGTTCTTATTGATCCAATATTATAAAAAAAGCATGATAATTCATTTTTTGTTTTGACATAATTATTAAATTCTATAGTTGATTTTAAGATTTTAAAATTAATATTTATAATTTCATTTAAGTTTTCATTTTCCATTGTGTTGTTTAATTTTTAGTCACAAGTGTAACAAAGAGAGTAATTATATTATTTTGTCGATATCGTTCTCTGTTTCGATCTCCACGATTTGCTCTCCATCACTTTTTCTTGAGAGAATTTTATTGCTTCTAAACCATACATACTTCCAGTTAGCAGCCTTTGCTTTCATTTTAGCAAGCCACAGTAGCTTTTTGAAGTGCGGGGTTAACTGACTATTCACATATATAAGGTGATTACTGATTACCGTAAATAGAGATCTCTGCTGAATTCTCATTTTTGCATATTTCAGCGAAAGTCAGATTTTTTTTTGTTTTAGCTTTTTCTATTATTGCATATTTTGTTTGCTTTCTGGTCAGACTGACAGATATATTTTTCATTTGTTTATTATTTCTGTCTGTGTAAGCATAAATATTTTCAATGTCGGCATCGTTTATAGAAATTCCTATTGCATCACCTACTGCACTCACAACGTCATAAACATTGTCAGTGTTCTTCATTGGGACACTTTTTATTTCAATGCTGTTATCAATTTGCTTCTGTTCCAATGTGTTTATTTGTTTTTGTAAGGACTGAATGTGTGCATCTTTCGTTTCATTTAGTTTTTTGTATTCGGCGATCTCTTGCATTAGAGACTTAATTAATTCGTTGTTTTTGGCAAGTGCATTATTTATTTCGTCGTATCTCGTGCTAGTGAATTCAACAGTTTTCGTATAAGGTTGAGCTTCAGCTCATCTTCAACTCAATAAAAAATAAAAAGTCAGCAGGTGTCGATGGTATATCCAACGTTGTACTAAGACATTTACCGATGGAGGCAATTGACATTTACACCACACTCTTCAATAATGCACTGAATAATGCATATTATCCAGGGCATTGGAAGACCGCTGTGGTTCATCCTCTCCCGAAAAAGGGAAAGGACAACTCCAACCCGTCAAATCTTCGGTCGATAAGTCTTCTTCCGAGCATCAGCAAAGTTTTCGAAAAGATCATCAATAGGGCTCTGACTAAGTGGGCTGCGGACAACAAAATAATTCCGGATAAACAGTTCGGGTTCAAGGCGGGTCATGACACAATTCATACTGCGTCTAAACTCGTTTCTAATATCTAATGGAATAAATCAAAACAACAATGCACAGGTGCTGTTCTGGTTGATTTGGAAAAGGCCTTTGACACCGTATGGTTAGAGGGTCTTTACCTTAAACTGAGCAGGCTTGGCATAAGCAAGCCATTGTTGTATATACTTTATGATATGCTTAACGGTAGAAAGTTTGTTGTCAAAAGTGGCAATGTAACTTCTACCACAACATTCTTAATTAAAAATGGTCTTCAACGGGGAGTGGTGAATTCGCCGATTCTCTTCAGCATTTACACCAGCGATCTGATAGGTAGTCTTACAAAGGCAATTGCGTACGCCGACGATCTTATTGCGTACAGAACGGCCCGAAAGGTTGAGGTTATTAGAATTCTCTTGCAGCGTGATTTCGACAAGATTCAGCGATATTGCGACGACTGGAAACTGAAAATAAATGTCCAGAAGTCGGAGAAAATTCTGTTTCGGACTCCGTTGGCTAGGGCCACGAGGGATACGTGCAAGAATTGGCGCAAGATGGTCATCGTTGATCTTCACGGGCAGCAATTAGCGAGCAAAAGTGTAGTGAAGTACCTCGGTATCTGGTTAGATCAGTATTTATATTTCGACAGACATATAAATGCTGCTCTGACCAGGGCCAGAGGAGCCTTCGCTCTGACGAAACGGCTGTTTTTTAGCAGTCGGCTTGACCCCAGAGTGAAGGTAATTTGCTACATGGCCCTCATACGGCCGATGATCGTTTATGGTTGTCCTGTGTGGTTCAACGTTGCCCCTTCCCAGATGGAGAGGTTTCGGGTGTTCGAGCGGCAGTGTTTACGACGCTGTACCGGCTTATATCGAACAGCCGAATCTTCTTACGTGCACTACTATTCCAACGAGGTCCTATACAACGGGGCTCGAATCAACAGAATTGACAATTTCGTGATAAAACTCGTTCGAGGTCACATTGCAAGAGCTATGTCTTCGACCAACAATTTAATTTTCGGGGCGTTCTACCCGAACGACGAATATTTTGAAAGTGCACGCTTGAGCGGCTTCATTCCACCAGAGGCATTCCTCTTTTTAGATAGATGCGGTCTGATACAGGATAGATTGGCAGTTCCGTTAATCTACCACGTCAGACGACGAACCGTGGATAGGCGACTCCTGTACAATCGGGACGTCATGGCACAAGGCGGAGCAGAGCTCCTTCGGTTCAGTAGGGCTGTGTCCGAACGGGACCGAACTGATAGGGTGAAGCAGGAGAACCAGTTTTGGTGGCTTCAATCGGCACTTGATAGTGAGTAGTCGGGATGGGGTTTTAAGCCTTGGCCGGCTTACATACTTGCTTTATAGTTATAGTTTTAGGGTTTAGTTTTAAGTAGAATAGGCATGGTGGCACAAAAAAAAAAAAAACATACAAAAAAAAAACAAAAAATACAAAAAAATACAAAAAAAAAAAAATAACAAATAAAAAAAAACATGGAATAATAAAAAAAAATACAAAAAAAAGACAAAATATGAAAAACAAAAAACGTTAGATAGTTAGATTTGCTGCTGTGGTTGTTCTAGTTTTAAGTAGGTTATAGGTAGAATAGGTAGTTTTAGTTAGCTTTAAGTTTTATATTAAGGACCTTATTTTAAGTAGTTTTTAAGTAAAAATAAAAAAGGATATTGACATTAGTTTTTTTAAATTTTCTAATGAATACAAAAATAAATAAAATTGAATTGAAGTTAAAAAAAATCTTAGGGCCGAAAGGCATTAGCATTAAGTATTATTGTTTAACTTAGAGTGTCCGTATGGGACCAGTAAGTTAGTTGTAAGTTATGGTTAATTAGGCTAGTTTTATGAATTTTTGTCTAGCTTTAAGATAGATTTAAGATTGAATTAATAAAAATGAATTGAAAAAAAAAAAAAAACAGTTTTTGTATATTCCTTAAGCATTTCTTTTATTTCTTTAAGTTCTTTGTTGATTTCTTCATTATCAATCCGCTGGACCATTGGAATTTGGTTACCATATTTATTTCCTTTAGGAGAGTCCGTCGATCTGGATCGCTTTGCCTTTTGAGCCGCCTCTTTTTCTTCAGT
Source organism: Eupeodes luniger (assembly GCA_951509635.1). NCBI lineage: Eukaryota > Metazoa > Arthropoda > Insecta > Diptera > Syrphidae > Eupeodes > Eupeodes luniger. The sequence goes on along the minus strand of CATOCI010000042.1, from coordinate 15,816 downwards.
TTGGGCTCCTTCTTTTGTTCTGCATAGAGTGCATTCCCATGCCTTTTTCGTAGCTGCCGACCATCTCCGCCATGTATTAAAGGACACCGTAGAGCATTCAAAGTGAAAATTCTTCTTACATTTGCCACAAGTGATATAATCGCCATCCAAAGACAGCGGATCATCACATCGAGAACAATTATTATCCATTGTGTATCAATAATTTCTTACCAATTATTATATATATGTATATAAATATATTTAAGAATTTGGTTTTTAATAAAAAGAATTCAATAAATAAACAATAAAAAATATTTTATATTTATATAAAGGTTACTTTTTGTTTTCTTTTGCACAATAAAATTTCTGATAATTTTCAATACTCAATAAACACGTCTACTCGCTCTAAGAACTCAACTAATAATAATAATAATAATAATAATAATAATATAATAATAATAATAATAATAATAATAATAATAATAATAATAATAATAATAATAATATAATAATAATAATAATAATAATAATAATAATAATAATAATAATAATAATAATAATAATAATAAATAATAATAATAATAATAATAATAATAATAATAATAATAATAATAATAATAATAATAATAATAATAATAATAATAATAATAATAATAATAATAATAATAATAATAATAATAATAATAATAATAATAATAATAATAATAATAATAATAATAATAATAATAATAATAATAATAATAATAATAATAATAATAATAATAATAATAATAATAATAATAATAATAATAATAATAATAATAATAATAAATAATAATAATAATAATAATAATAATAATAATAATAATAATAATAATAATAATAATAATAATAATAATAATAGTAATAATAATAATAATAGTAATAATAATAATAATAATAATAATAATAATAATAATAATAATAATAATAATAATAATAATAATAATAATAATAATAATAATAATAATAATAATAATAATAATAATAATAATAATAATAATAATAATAATAATAATAATAATAATAATATAATAATAATAATAATAAAATAATAATAATAATAATAATAATAATAATAATAATAATAATAATAATAATAACAATAATAATAATAATAATAATAATAATAATAATAATAATAATAATAATAATAATAATAATAATAATAATAATAATAATAATAATAATAATAATAATAATAATAATAATAATAATAATAATAATAATAATAATAATAATAATAATAATAATAATAATAATAATAATAATAATAATAATAATAATAATAATAATAATAATAATAATAATAATAATAATAATAATAATAATAATAATAATAATAATAATAATAATAATAATAATAATAATAATAATAATAATAATAATAATAATAATAATAATAATAATAATAATAATAATAATAATAATAATAATAATAAAATAATAATAATAATAATAATAATAATAATAATAATAATAATAATAATAATAATAATAATAATAATAATAATAATAATAATAATAATAATAATAATAATAAATAATAATAATAATAATAATAATAATAATAATAATAATAATAATAATAATAATAATAATAATAATAATAATAATAATAATAATAATAATAATAATAATATAATAATAATAATAATAATAATAATAATAATAATAATAATAATAATAATAATAATAATAATAATAATAATAATAATAATAATAATAATAATAATAATAATAATAATAATAATAATAATAATAATAATAATAATAATAATAATAATAATAATAATAATAATAATAATAATAATAATAATAATAATAATAATAATAATAATAATAATAATAATAATAATAATAATAATAATAATAATAATAATAATAATATAATAATAATAATAATAATAATAATAATAATAATAATAATAATAATAATAATAATAATAATAATAATAATAATAATAATAATAATAATAATAATAATAATAATAATAATAATAATAATAATAATAATAATAATAATAATAATAATAATAATAATAATAATAATAATAATAATAATAATAATAATAATAATAATAATAATAATAATAATAATAATAATAATAATAATAATAATAATAATAATAATAATAATAATAATAATAATAATAATAATAATAATAATAATAATAATAATAATAATAATAATAATAATAATAATAATAATAATAATAATAATAATAATAATAAATAATAATAATAATAATAATAATAATAATAATAATAATAATAATAATAATAATAATAATAATAATAATAATAATAATAATAATAATAATAATAATAATAATAATAATAATAATAATAATAATAATAATAATAATAATAATAATAATAATAATAATAATAATAATAATAATAATAATAATAATAATAATAATAATAATAATAATAATAATAATAATAATAATAATAATAATAATAATAATAATAATAATAATAATAATAATAATAATAATAATAATAATAATAATAATAATAATAATAATAATAATAATAATAATAAATAATTAATAATAATAATAATAATAATAATAATAATAATAATAAATAATAATAATAATAATAATAATAATAATAATAATAATAATAATAATAATAATAATAATAATAATAATAATAATAATAATAATAATAATAATAATAATAATAATAATAATAATAATAATAATAATAATAATAATAATAAATAATAATAATAATAATAATAATAATAATAATAATAATAATAATAATAATAATAATAATAATAATAATAATAATAATAATAATAATAATAATAATAATAATAATAATAATAATAATAATAATAATAATAATAATAATAATAATAATAATAATAATAATAATAATAATAATAATAATAATAATAATAATAATAATAATAATAATAATAATAATAATAATAATAATAATAATAATAATAATAATAATAATAATAATAATAATAATAATAATAATTAATAATAATAATAATAATAAATAATAATAATAATAATAATAATAATAATAATAATAATAATAATAATAATAATAATAATAATAATAATAATAATAATAATAAATAATAATAATAATAATAATAATAATTAATAATAATAATAATAATAATAATAATAATAATAATAATAATAATAATAATAATAATAATAATAATAATAATAATAATAATAATAATAATAATAATAATAATAATAATAATAATAATAATAATAATAATAATAATAATAATAATAATAATAATAATAATAATAATAATAATAATAATAATAATAATAATAATAATAATAATAATAATAATAATAATAATAATAATAATAATAATAATAATAATAATAATAATAATAATAATAATAATAATAATAATAATAATAATAATAATAATAATAATAATAATAATAATAATAATAATAATAATAATAATAATAATAATAATAATAATAATAATAATAATAATAATAATAATAATAATAATAATAATAATAATAATAATAATAATAATAATAATAATAATAATAATAATAATAATAATAATAATAATAATAATAATAATAATAATAATAATAATAATAATAATAATAATAATAATAATAATAATAATAATAATAATAATAATAATAATAATAAATAATAATAATAATAATAATAATAATAATATAATAATAATAATAATAATAATAATAATAATAATAATAATAATAATAATAATAATAATAATAATAATAATAATAATAATAATAATAATAATAATAATAATAATAATAATAATAATAATAATAATAATAATAATAATAATAATAATAATAATAATAATAATAATAATAATAATAATAATAATAATAATATATAATAATAATAATAATAATAATAATAATAATAATAATAATAATAATAATAATAATAATAATAATAATAATAATAATAATAATAATAATAATAATAATAATAAATAATAATAATAATAATAATAATAATAATAATAATAATAATAATAATAATAATAATAATAATAATAATAATAATAATAATAATAATAATAATAATAATAATAATAATAATAATAATAATAATAATAATAATAATAATAATAATAATAATAATAATAATAATAATAATAATAATAATAATAATAATAATAATAATAATAATAATAATAATAATAATAATAATAATAATAATAATAATAATAATAATAATAATAATAATAATAATAATAATAATAATAATAATAATAATAATAATAATAATAATAATAATAATAATAATAATAATAATAATAATAATAATAATAATAATAATAATAATAATAATAATAATAATAATAATAATAATAATAATAATAATAATAATAATAATAATAATAATAATAATAATAATAATAATAATAATAATAATAATAATAATAATAATAATAATAATAATAATAATAATAATAATAATAATAATAATAATAATAATAATAATAATAATAATAATAATAATAATAATAATAATAATAATAATAATAATAATAATAATAATAATAATAATAATAATAATAATAATAATAATAATAATAATAATAATAATAATAATAATAATAATAATAATAATAATAATAATAATAATAATAATAATAATAATAATAATAATAATAATAATAATAATAATATAATAATAATAATAATAATAATAATAATAATAATAATAATAATAATAATAATAATAATAATAATAATAATAATAATAATAATAATAATAATAATAATAATAATAATAATAATAATAATAATAATAATAATAATAATAATAATAATAATAATAATAATAATAATAATAATAATAATAATAATAATAATAATAATAATAATAATAATAATAATAATAATAATAATAATAATAATAATAATAATAATAATAATAATAATAATAATAATAATAATAATAATAATAATAATAATAATAATAATAATAATAATAATAATAATAATAATAATAATAATAATAATAATAATAATAATAATAATAATAATAATAATAATAATAATAATAATAATAATAATAATAATAATAATAATAATAATAATAATAATAATAATAATAATAATAATAATAATAATAATAATAATAATAATAATAATAATAATAATAATAATAATAATAATAATAATAAAATAATAATAATAATAATAATAATAATAATTAATAATAATAATAATAATAATAATAATAATAATAATAATAATAATAATAATAATAATAATAATAATAATAATAATAATAATAATAATAATAATAATAATAATAATAATAATAATAATAATAATAATAATAATAATAATAATAATAATAATAATAATAATAATAATAATAATAATAATAATAATAATAATAATAATAATAATAATAATAATAATAATAATAATAATAATAATAATAATAATAATAATAATAATAATAATAATAATAATAATAATAATAATAATAATAATAATAATAATAATAATAATAATAATAATAATAATAATAATAATAATAATAATAATAATAATAATAATAATAATAATAATAATAATAATAATAATAATAATAATAATAATAATAATAATAATAATAATAATAATAATAATAATAATAATAATAATAATAATAATAATAATAATAATAATAATAATAATAATAATAATAATAATAATAATAATAATAATAATAATAATAATAATAATAATAATAATAATAATAATAATAATAATAATAATAATAATAATAATAATAATAATAATAATAATAATAATAATAATAATAATAATAATAATAATAATAATAATAATAATAATAATAATAATAATAATAATAATAATAATAATAATAATAATAATAATAATAATAATAATAATAATAATAATAATAATAATAATAATAATAATAATAATAATAATAATAATAATAATAATAATAATAATAATAATAATAATAATAATAATAATAATAATAATAATAATAATAATAATAATAATAATAATAATAATAATAATAATAATAATAATAATAATAATAATAATAATAATAATAATAATAATAATAATAATAATAATAATAATAATAATAATAATAATAATAATAATAATAATAATAATAATAATAATAATAATAATAATAATAATAATAATAATAATAATAATAATAATAATAATAATAATAATAATAATAATAATAATAATAATAATAATAATAATAATAATAATAATAATAATAATAATAATAATAATAATAATAATAATAATAATAATAATAATAATAATAATAATAATAATAATAATAATAATAATAATAATAATAATAATAATAATAATAATAATAATAATAATAATAATAATAATAATAATAATAATAATAATAATAATAATAATAATAATAATAATAATAATAATAATAATAATAATAATAATAATAATAATAATAATAATAATAATAATAATAATAATAATAATAATAATAATAATAATAATAATAATAATAATAATAATAATAATAATAATAATAATAATAATAATAATAATAATAATAATAATAATAATAATAATAATAATAATAATAATAATAATAATAATAATAATAATAATAATAATAATAATAATAATAATAATAATAATAATAATAATAATAATAATAATAATAATAATAATAATAATAATAATAATAATAATAATAATAATAATAATAATAATAATAATAATAATAATAATAATAATAATAATAATAATAATAATAATAATAATAATAATAATAATAATAATAATAATAATAATAATAATAATAATAATAATAATAATAATAATAATAATAATAATAATAATAATAATAATAATAATAATAATAATAATAATAATAATAATAATAATAATAATAATAATAATAATAATAATAATAATAATAATAATAATAATAATAATAATAATAATAATAATAATAATAATAATAATAATAATAATAATAATAATAATAATAATAATAATAATAATAATAATAATAATAATAATAATAATAATAATAATAATAATAATAATAATAATAATAATAATAATAATAATAATAATAATAATAATAATAATAATAATAATAATAATAATAATAATAATAATAATAATAATAATAATAATAATAATAATAATAATAATAATAATAATAATAATAATAATAATAATAATAATAATAATAATAATAATAATAATAATAATAATAATAATAATAATAATAATAATAATAATAATAATAATAATAATAATAATAATAATAATAATAATAATAATAATAATAATAATAATAATAATAATAATAATAATAATAATAATAATAATAATAATAATAATAATAATAATAATAATAATAATAATAATAATAATAATAATAATAATAATAATAATAATAATAATAATAATAATAATAATAATAATAATAATAATAATAATAATAATAATAATAATAATAATAATAATAATAATAATAATAATAATAATAATAATAATAATAATAATAATAATAATAATAATAATAATAATAATAATAATAATAATAATAATAATAATAATAATAATAATAATAATAATAATAATAATAATAATAATAATAATAATAATAATAATAATAATAATAATAATAATAATAATAATAATAATAATAATAATAATAATAATAATAATAATAATAATAATAATAATAATAATAATAATAATAATAATAATAATAATAATAATAATAATAATAATAATAATAATAATAATAATAATAATAATAATAATAATAATAATAATAATAATAATAATAATAATAATAATAATAATAATAATAATAATAATAATAATAATAATAATAATAATAATAATAATAATAATAATAATAATAATAATAATAATAATAATAATAATAATAATAATAATAATAATAATAATAATAATAATAATAATAATAATAATAATAATAATAATAATAATAATAATAATAATAATAATAATAATAATAATAATAATAATAATAATAATAATAATAATAATAATAATAATAATAATAATAATAATAATAATAATAATAATAATAATAATAATAATAATAATAATAATAATAATAATAATAATAATAATAATAATAATAATAATAATAATAATAATAATAATAATAATAATAATAATAATAATAATAATAATAATAATAATAATAATAATAATAATAATAATAATAATAATAATAATAATAATAATAATAATAATAATAATAATAATAATAATAATAATAATAATA
>CATOCI010000042.1:0-2500 GCA_951509635.1 Eupeodes luniger | reverse complement strand
CAAGAGTTTTCCCGTGGTGTCTAGCATGCACAGAGGTCTGTATGCCGATGGGGAATCTGGGTCTCCTTTGCCTTTGCTGATGAGCACCAGCCGTTGTTTCTTCCAGCTCTTCGGGAAGACGCCTTCTATGAGGAGGTTGTTGAACATGTTCAGAAGTAATTGTGGACATGCTTTAGCGGTCGCTTTCAGGGCTTCTACGGGGATTCCATCGGGGCCAGGAGCTCTTCGTTTTTGCATGGACTGCACAGCTATGCTCAACTCCTCCTCGCTAAAAAGAGGGATATCATGTCTTTGGACCGGTGTGTTGTCAGGTGGTCTGACAGGATGAGTTGGGAATAGTGTTCCAACAATGTGCTCCATTTTTTCTTCGCTTAAGACTGGGGGTGTCGTCTGAGCTCCTAGTTTACGTGTAACTATTTTGTAGCCTAGTCCCCACGGGTCGCTATTGACGTCACGGCGGAGATCCTCCCATTTCTCTCTCTTGCTCAAACTGATGGCCCTCTTGAGCTCGGATCTCTTGGTTCTGAACTCCGCTATGGCGTCCTCCATAGGTTCAGCGTTTCTTCTCCTCCTCCTGGTGACTATGCGTCGAAGTTGTAAACATCTCCGGCGTAACGCAGCTATCTCCTCTGTCCACCAGTACACTGGATCTCTGTTTCTGTTGGCGGCTCTTGTTCGGGGCATTGAGGAGTCGCAGGCGAGCCGAATTAGTTGCATCGTGGCTTCAGCCTTGGTTTCAGCAGGTCCTTCTACTTGCAGCACAGCATCTGCCCCTTCCTCGATCACTCTCTTTAAAACATCCACGTTAAGTCTGTTTAGGTTCCACCTTGGAGCCCGTGGTTGGTGACGTAGGTTTACGACTCGTTGGTTTTCCTCCAGGTCGAAGACGATATACTGGTGGTCGCTACCTGTATAGTCCTCGATTACTCTCCAGTTCTTAATTTTTGCGAGTGCGGTGCCCGTCGCAAAGGTGACATCTGGAATAGTGCCTCTGTGTCCTGGTCTCCTGAAGGTGGTGGTGTTTCCTACGTTAGCTACGTATAGTCCACGTCTCGCGGCCATCTCGAGTATTTGCCTTCCTCGAGAGTCTGTAGTTGGCATTCCCCACTCTTGACCTCTGGCGTTGAAATCTCCTGCGACTAGAACATCTCCACCAGTCTCATTCAGAAAATCCTCCAAATCCTCCAGTTTTTTGCGAAATTCTTCGATCCTGTCGTTTGGGCTAAAATATATGCTTACTATTGTAAGTTTTCCAGTTTTGACCCAGACAAAGCCTCTTTCTGCCCCTTTTCTATCGATTTGGAATTTTGTTGTGTCTGTGATCCAAATAGCAGCAGTGTTAAGTAGGTCTGAAAACCAATTTTGTCCGTCCTTATCGCGGTATTGTTCGCTTACGATAACAATGTCAACTTGAAGTTCCGAGATAAGTTTTGTCAGAAGGCTGTCTGCCGTTAGACTTCTGTGGACATTCGCCTGGAGGATTAAAGTCATTTTGAGGAGGCCTTTTTCGCCTCTTCAAGTGCTTTCCTGAACACTTGACAGCTTCCGGTGCCCGGTACGTGGTTTATGGATGATGTTGTTTCCAATTCCACACAGAGGCAGCACTTAGGCTGGTTTTTGCAGTCCTTCTTTTTGTGGCCCTTTTCCCCGCATTGGATGCATAGTCCTTGCCCCTTTCTGTCCGGATTTGGACAGGACGACTGTTTGTGTCCATATCCGAAACATTTGAAGCAGCGTAAAACTTCGGTTCTCTGCCTGATTCGGCAGTGTGTCCAGCCAATTTTAACTGTGCTGGCCCTCAGCATTTCTTCGGCGGCTTGAGCATTTACCCTAATAATGGCCATCTTCAGGGATCTGTTGTTTTTACTAGTGATCCCTATTTCCAGCTCTGTTATGAGGTCGGTAAATTTTTTGCGGATTGCTTCCTGGACCTCTTCTACCGTGGTTAGTTCGTCAAGGTCCTTAATCTCGAGTGAGATCATATGTTGGAGGTTTTTGACGACGGCTTTTTCTCCCAGAATTTCCTTTAGGCAGTTTCCAAAGGCTGTCTTGTTTTTTGTTTTCGCCCCGAGCTCTACCAAGACCTCTCCCTTTTTGGTTTCACGAATCTTTTTGACAACTGTTTCTGTCGCGTCTGGATTTGCCTTATTCCGGATTTCTCTCAAGATGCCGGAGTAGGTTTCCTCGCCCATCGGCTTGATAAGAATAGCTCCCAGGTTTTGTTTCCGTCTAGGCTTTTTCTTTCTTCTCTTCTTCTGTTTTCCGTTTGCTTTGGTAGTTGGGTTACCTGTATTCTTGTTCGTCTTATCAGGTAACGTTCCCTTGGCAGCTTCTGTGTCCTTTCCTCGGAGGGTTGCTGTATTCTTTTTTGTTTTAGCAGGTAGAGTTCCCTTGGCAGCGTCTGTGGCCTTTCCTCTGAGGGTTGCTTGGGCGTAGGTCTCTTCACCGGGGATGACTTTGACGGTTAGTGTGTTTACTTGTCTGTCCTCCGTCTCCGCGG
>CATOCI010000040.1:0-27140 GCA_951509635.1 Eupeodes luniger | reverse complement strand
ATTTCAGGATTGTGATCTAGGAATCCTCCCCTTTCCATTGCTGTGTCTATCTTTGAATAAGACAATTTTACAACAAGTTATGGGCAAAAATCCATGTTCAAACTTAAAATGCGAATATCTCGCTTAATATGCGTCTAAATGCATTAAAAGTCGGCACCTAGAGGGCAATTTTTGAACTTCATTATTTCTCGATCTAGACCACCTAGAAGGCTGAAATTTCAGGATTGTGATCTAGGAATCCTCCCCTTTCCATTGCTGTGTCTATCTTTGAATAAGACCAATTTTACAACAAGTTATGACAAAAATCCATGTTCAAACTTAAAATGCGAATATCTCGCTTAATATGCGTCTAAATGCATTAAAAGTCGGCACCTAGAGGGCAATTTTTGAACTTCATTATTTCTCGATCTAGACCACCTAGAAGGCTGAAATTTCAGGATTGTGATCTAGGAATCCTCCCCTTTCCATTGCTGTGCCTATCTTTGAATAAGACCAATTTTACAACAAGTTATGACAAAAATCCATGTTCAAACTTAAAATGCGAATATCTCGCTTAATATGCGTCTAAATGCATTAAAAGTCGGCACCTAGAGGGCAATTTTTGAACTTCATTATTTCTCGATCTAGACCACCTAGAAGGCTGAAATTTCAGGATTGTGATCTAGGAATCCTCCCCTTTCCATTGCTGTGCCTATCTTTGAATAAGACCAATTTTACAACAAGTTATGGGCAAAAATCCATGTTCAAACTTAAAATGCGAATATCTCGCTTAATATGCGTCTAAATGCATTAAAAGTCGGCACCTAGAGGGCAATTTTTGAACTTCATTATTTCTCGATCTAGACCACCTAGAAGGCTGAAATTTCAGGATTGTGATCTAGGAATCCTCCCCTTTCCATTGCTGTGCCTATCTTTGAATAAGACCAATTTTACAACAAGTTATGGGCAAAAATCCATGTTCAAACTTAAAATGCGAATATCTCGCTTAATATGCGTCTAAATGCATTAAAAGTCGGCACCTAGAGGGCAATTTTTGAACTTCATTATTTCTCGATCTAGACCACCTAGAAGGCTGAAATTTCAGGATTGTGGTCTAGGAATCCTCCCCTTTCCATTGCTGTGCCTATCTTTGAATAAGACCAATTTTACAACAAGTTATGGGCAAAAATCCATGTTCAAACTTAAAATGCGAATATCTCGCTTAATATGCGTCTAAATGCATTAAAAGTCGGCACCTAGAGGGCAATTTTTGAACTTCATTATTTCTCGATCTAGACCACCTAGAAGGCTGAAATTTCAGGATTGTGATCTAGGAATCCTCCCCTTTCCATTGCTGTGCCTATCTTTGAATAAGACCAATTTTACAACAAGTTATGGGCAAAAATCCATGTTCAAACTTAAAATGCGAATATCTCGCTTAATATGCGTCTAAATGCATTAAAAGTCGGCACCTAGAGGGCAATTTTTGAACTTCATTATTTCTCGATCTAGACCACCTAGAAGACTGAAATTTCAGGATTGTGATCTAGGAATCCTCCCCTTTCCATTGCTGTGCCTATCTTTGAATAAGACCAATTTTACAACAAGTTATGGGCAAAAATCCATGTTCAAACTTAAAATGCGAATATCTCGCTTAATATGCGTCTAAATGCATTAAAAGTTGGCACCTAGAGGGCAATTTTTGAACTTCATTATTTCTCGATCTAGACCACCTAGAAGGCTGAAATTTCAGGATTGTGATCTAGGAATCCTCTCCTTTCCATTGCTGTGTCTATCTTTGAATAAGACCAATTTTACAACAAGTTATGGGCAAAAATCCATGTTCAAACTTAAAATGCGAATATCTCGCTTAATATGCGTCTAAATGCATTAAAAGTCGGCACCTAGAGGGCAATTTTTGAACTTCATTATTTCTCGATCTAGACCACCTAGAAGGCTGAAATTTCAGGATTGTGATCTAGGAATCCTCCCCTTTCATTGCTGTGTCTATCTTTGAATAAGACCAATTTTACAACAAGTTATGGGCAAAAATCCATGTTCAAACTTAAAATGCGAATATCTCGCTTAATATGCGTCTAAATGCATTAAAAGTCGGCACCTAGAGGGCAATTTTTGAACTTCATTATTTCTCGATCTAGACCACCTAGAAGGCTGAAATTTCAGGATTGTGATCTAGGAATCCTCCCCTTTCCATTGCTGTGCCTATCTTTGAATAAGACCAATTTTACAACAAGTTATGGGCAAAAATCCATGTTCAAACTTAAAATGCGAATATCTCGCTTTATATGCGTCTAAATGCATTAAAAGTTGGCACCTAGAGGGCAATTTTTGAACTTCATTATTTCTCGATCTAGACCACCTAGAAGGCTGAAATTTCAGGATTGTGATCTAGGAATCCTCCCCTTTCCATTGCTGTGTCTATCTTTGAATAAGACCAATTTTACAACAAGTTATGGGCAAAAATCCATGTTCAAACTTAAAATGCGAATATCTCGCTTAATATGCGTCTAAATGCATTAAAAGTTGGCACCTAGAGGGCAATTTTTGAACTTCATTATTTCTCGATCTAGACCACCTAGAAGGCTGAAATTTCAGGATTGTGATCTAGGAATCCTCCCCTTTCCATTGCTGTGTCTATCTTTGAATAAGACCAATTTTACAACAAGTTATGTGCAAAAATCCATGTTCAAACTTAAAATGCGAATATCTCGCTTAATATGCGTCTAAATGCATTAAAAGTCGGCACCTAGAGGGCAATTTTTGAACTTCATTATTTCTCGATCTAGACCACCTAGAAGGCTGAAATTTCAGGATTGTGATCTAGGAATCCTCCCCTTTCCATTGCTGTGCCTATCTTTGAATAAGACCAATTTTACAACAAGTTATGGGCAAAAATCCATGTTCAAACTTAAAATGCGAATATCTCGCTTAATATGCGTCTAAATGCATTAAAAGTTGGCACCTAGAGGGCAATTTTTGAACTTCATTATTTCTCGATCTAGACCACCTAGAAGGCTGAAATTTCAGGATTGTGATCTAGGAATCCTCCCCTTTCCATTGCTGTGCCTATCTTTGAATAAGACCAATTTTACAACAAGTTATGGGCAAAAATCCATGTTCAAACTTAAAATGCGAATATCTCGCTTAATATGCGTCTAAATGCATTAAAAGTCGGCACCTAGAGGGCAATTTTTGAACTTCATTATTTCTCGATCTAGACCACCTAGAAGGCTGAAATTTCAGGATTGTGATCTAGGAATCCTCCCCTTTCCATTGCTGTGCCTATCTTTGAATAAGACCAATTTTACAACAAGTTATGAACAAAAATCCATGTTCAAACTTAAAATGCGAATATCTCGCTTAATATGCGTCTAAATGCATTAAAAGTTGGCACCTAGAGGGCAATTTTTGAACTTCATTATTTCTCGATCTAGACCACCTAGAAGGCTGAAATTTCAGGATTGTGATCTAGGAATCCTCCCCTTTCCATTGCTGTGCCTATCTTTGAATAAGACCAATTTTACAACAAGTTATGGGCAAAAATCCATGTTCAAACTTAAAATGCGAATATCTCGCTTAATATGCGTCTAAATGCATTAAAAGTCGGCACCTAGAGGGCAATTTTTGAACTTCATTATTTCTCGATCTAGACCACCTAGAAGGCTGAAATTTCAGGATTGTGATCTAGGAATCCTCCCCTTTCCATTGCTGTGCCTATCTTTGAATAAGACCAATTTTACAACAAGTTATGGGCAAAAATCCATGTTCAAACTTAAAATGCGAATATCTCGCTTAATATGCGTCTAAATGCATTAAAAGTCGGCACCTAGAGGGCAATTTTTGAACTTCATTATTTCTCGACCTAAACCACCTAGAAGGCTGAAATTTCAGGATTGTGATCTAGGAATCCTCCCCTTTCCATTGCTGTGCCTATCTTTGAATAAGACCAATTTTACAACAAGTTATGGGCAAAAATCCATGTTCAAACTTAAAATGCGAATATCTCGCTTAATATGCGTCTAAATGCATTAAAAGTCGGCACCTAGAGGGCAATTTTTGAACTTCATTATTTCTCGATCTAGACCACCTAGAAGGCTGAAATTTCAGGATTGTGATCTAGGAATCCTCCCCTTTCCATTGCTGTGCCTATCTTTGAATAAGACCAATTTTACAACAAGTTATGGGCAAAAATCCATGTTCAAACTTAAAATGCGAATATCTCGCTTAATATGCGTCTAAATGCATTAAAAGTCGGCACCTAGAGGGCAATTTTTGAACTTCATTATTTCTCGATCTAGACCACCTAGAAGGCTGAAATTTCAGGATTGTGATCTAGGAATCCTCCCCTTTCCATTGCTGTGCCTATCTTTGAATAAGACCAATTTTACAACAAGTTATGGGCAAAAATCCATGTTCAAACTTAAAATGCGAATATCTCGCTTAATATGCGTCTAAATGCATTAAAAGTTGGCACCTAGAGGGCAATTTTTGAACTTCATTATTTCTCGATCTAGACCACCTAGAAGGCTGAAATTTCAGGATTGTGATCTAGGAATCCTCCCCTTTCCATTGCTGTGCCTATCTTTGAATAAGACCAATTTTACAACAAGTTATGAACAAAAATCCATGTTCAAACTTAAAATGCGAATATCTCGCTTAATATGCGTCTAAATGCATTAAAAGTCGGCACCTAGAGGGCAATTTTTGAACTTCATTATTTCTCGATCTAGACCACCTAGAAGGCTGAAATTTCAGGATTGTGATCTAGGAATCCTCCCCTTTCCATTGCTGTGCCTATCTTTGAATAAGACCAATTTTACAACAAGTTATGGGCAAAAATCCATGTTCAAACTTAAAATGCGAATATCTCGCTTAATATGCGTCTAAATGCATTAAAAGTCGGCACCTAGAGGGCAATTTTTGAACTTCATTATTTCTCGATCTAGACCACCTAGAAGGCTGAAATTTCAGGATTGTGATCTAGGAATCCTCCCCTTTCCATTGCTGTGCCTATCTTTGAATAAGACCGATTTTACAACAAGTTATGGGCAAAAATCCATGTTCAAACTTAAAATGCGAATATCTCGCTTAATATGCGTCTAAATGCATTAAAAGTCGGCACCTAGAGGGCAATTTTTGAACTTCATTATTTCTCGATCTAGACCACCTAGAAGGCTGAAATTTCAGGATTGTGATCTAGGAATCCTCCCCTTTCCATTGCTGTGCCTATCTTTGAATAAGACCAATTTTACAACAAGTTATGGGCAAAAATCCATGTTCAAACTTAAAATGCGAATATCTCGCTTAATATCTGTGGCCACAAGCCATAACCGCTAAAGTCGACTTTAGACGAAATTGAGATTTTGATGCCATTATATTCAGCGTACTTAAATCTATTTTGTAAATTTTTTTCAGCTTTCTATCTTTAAAAATATGGCCACAATTTCAAAAAAACATAATAGCTTAAGTCACTTTTTTAAGTTGAGATTAAGGAAAAACAACTAAACTCAGAAAAGACGAAATGTATTATCTAAAGTTGAGTTAAGATAATATTTTTGTAAGACTTACATCAAGGAATAAAGACTAAACTTGACTTTAGTTGTTTTTCCTCGTTAAATTCATACAATTTTTACATTTGTTTGTGGCGGAAAAATAGCTAAACTTGAGTTTAGCTGTTTTTCCGTGTTAATATTTTGTATTTTTTTCATTTTTGTAAAAGGGAATAACGACTTAACTACAGTTTAGTGGTTATTCCCCAAGAAAGAATATGTAAAAAGAGTCTCCTATCTGCAGTTTAGCGCTTATTCCAAAATAAAATTCTGATGCACGAAGAACCTAAATTGACTTTAGTTTTTATTCCCCGTCAGCAATTCAGTTAGTGAAAACCTTATCTCGAAATTGGTTGTTATTCCGTAAGACAAAATAAATAAAAGTGTTTCTTAAGTATAGTTTAGTTCTTTTTCTATATCTTAATATAGAATAAGTGTTGTCTAAAGTAGACTTTAGTGCTGTGTTTTTCCTGTGTTCTTAAACGAGCTTAGTTGTCCTTTGTGTTGTTCCTAGTGTATAAATACTAATTTTTTGAAAAAAAAAAACTTAATTAAAATTAATAATGTCTCGATCGCAAAGACTTTTGGCGCTGGCACGAATACTTAAAGAAAAAGCAAGAGCTGAAGGTAAGATTGATTTAATGTTTTTTTTAGTTTGAATGTCCTTTTGAAGATACCGGTTTTTGATATTTTGAACGTATGTACTTGATTTTATGTGGAAGCAATTAATAAGCTTGCCTTAAATCGGAAATAAAATTACGAATCTCAATTCCGACCTCATCACAAAATAGTTACAAAAAACAATGAGCTACTTTGTTACCATTGCCTAGACACGCCAACTTTTTGGATGTCTGATTTCACAACGGTGCGCCACGTTGGCGCGGCGTGCGCGCCGTCGCCGTTGTGTTGGTCGCGTTGACACCGAAACCTTTTGCTTCAAGGTCGTTCAGCTGAAGCAAGAACTTCTCGCAGTATAGGCGATGTCGTATGAATCAACCCTTATCGTGGTTGGCATTTATATTTTGAATGTTTTTCTCTTTTTTTCTTGAATGTTTGGTATTTGAATACAATTTTTTTTACAGAAAAAGAAACTCATTTAAGAAAGGTTTTTGTGATGCAAAGAACTTCCGCACCAGAACCAAAGAAAGATATTGGTAAAACGATGTATATTTTAATTTTTGTGAAGGAAATGTCGAAGTTTTTTTCTCATTTGCACAGAAAACATTGAAACAAGTTCTTTCACATTTCATGTATCCCCGGAAACAAATTTCACAAAAAAGTCGATATACCAATGGCCGCAAAAAAATTCAATTTATCAATATTCGAATTCGATCGACGAAATTATATCAGAAAAGAATGATTACTTTCCTGAGATACCCAATGAAACTAAATCATCGATGAACGGATTTGACTTCGACATAAATGTATTCAAACGTAAGAACGCTATTTTTTTAAGAACACTTTTCAAGTTTTCCATTGTTTTAGGTCATTCAACGTTTGAAAATAGAAATTCAATATCTCCATCATTAAATACATCATATGTATGATAAGTTGCCAGAATGGGAAAATTCCGATGATTCTGCAAAAGACCCTGATTATATAATAAATAATAAAGTTACTTCTTCTGATTCGCACCCTGAAAGTGAAAATAGCGAAGTTTTGAATTTCCCGATTAGCAATGACGATCCGAAATCAAAAATAAAGAATAAAAAACGCTTTCGTCAGAAATGCCGAACACATTTTACGATCTGTTTTTCTGAAACGGAGAGTTTCATTAGAAACGTAATAGCAAAAAAAGTTTCAAGTCCAAGCGTACCGTTTAAGAATTGTCGAGGTAAAGGGATTCCTATGAACAAATTAAAATTGGATCAAGAAGAGGAAGTGTGCAATCACATAATTAAGTTCCCATCGTATGAAAGCCATTACAGCCGTCTTCACACATCTAAAAAATATATTCATGGTAGTTTAAATCTCTCCATAATGCATCGGATGTATAGTAATGAAGTTTCTAATCCTGTAAGCCTTACCAAATATGCTGAGATATTTAAAACAATGAATTTAAAATTCAAAGCTCCCAAACTTGACACTTGTGCAACTTGCGACGGATTTCTGTCAAAGATAAAAATAGCCCAGAATGAAACAGAAAAACAAGTTCTGGTGGAGCAGAAGTTAATTCATGTGACAAAGGGAGATTTTGGCTTTGAGCAAAAAAGGGTCGATAAAGAAAATGCTAGACAAAACAACGATATGGCAGCGTTCGCGTTTGATTTACAACAGTGCCTACCAACACCATTTTTGAGAAACTCAGTTAGTTTCTATAAAAGGCAGCTTTGGACCTTCAATCTTACAATCCACGACTTAAAAACGAATGGTTCCGGCTGTTTTATGTGGCACGAGGGAATTGCGCGAAGGGGTGGAAATGAGATTGCTTCATGCGTTTTCAAACATCTACAATCTTTACCTTCTTCCGTCAATAAAATAACGTTCTATAGTGACTCATATTCAGGCCAAAATAAAAATTCCTATGTCTCTGCTATGTTCCTTCTGTTCATAAAAGAAAATCCTTCATTGGAATATATTATAGATCATAAATTTTTGGAACCTGGCCACACACACCTCGAGTGTGATTCTGATCATGCGTTAATTGAACGAAAAAAGAAAAAATCCAGTGTCGAAATTAGTGTGCCAAGGGACTGGTATCAGTTCATCGGAACTATAAATTCAAAAATTAAAGTTGTTGAAATGAAAGAAAGCGATTTCTTCAACTTTAGTGAAATTTCAAAAAATAATTTCAACTGGAAAAGGTGTAACTCAGATGGCCAAAAGTTTATATGGAACTCGGTAAGGTGGATTCGCTATACGAACAACTACAACCAAATTTTTTATAAAACGAACTTAAATCCTGAAGAACAGTTTAACCTTTTACCATTGATCAAAAGAGGAGCATCGACACTGAGCTCAACATTCATCCAGATCTGCGTAGTGACGATGAAAATTGAAGAACACTTGTTTAATCTTGGTTGTTAACTGAATTATGTCCAATATTTTACTTTTTTTAATGAATTTACATTGCATAATTGCATGAAGTAAAGTTTGTTTTTTTTTGTATTTTTAATTCTATGTGTTTTTTAATAAATAAAACGTATTCGAATGTAGGAAACGTGGCTCAATTGGATAGTCAGAACTATTCAATAAGTACGACGCACCAAACATAGGCTTAGGTTCTCTGTGTAAACACCCAAGTCTATCAAGCATATGCAAGTGTAAACACGCTTTGAACACACTCAATGTTCGCTACAACATCTGCGAGGAGTAACAAAAACTTAGAATGCAAATGTAGTAATTTCTAAGTCAGTTATTACCTATATTAGTGAGAATCAAATTCTGAAAACTTAACCGGCAATATCACTAAAGAATAATTTCAGTCATCCCTATATTCCAAACAAGTAATTAAATGAGGTAGAATAAATCTAGGTAGTAGCAATATCCAATTGCGTTAAGAAACCAAACGCACCCATTCTGAATTATCGGAAACAGGGAAAAACATTCAAAGCTTAACAAATCTTATTGTGAATGAGCCTATCACATCGAGCAAATTGGAATTCCAATTCCAATTAGTTCCATGTAGCCGGCGGAATTCAAAGTAAGAGTTCTTGCGTTCGCCGATGGCAGACATCTTCCTTTTTCTGTCTGGCCGCCGAACGAACAACATCGTTAGCAAAAACCACCCCGAAAGTTCCTGAAAGAATGGTAAGAGATTTAGTTATAAAAATTTAAGATAATACCTAGAGTAATATAGGTGAAATAAATTTTGTTATTAGGAAAGAATAAACGAAGAATAGTATCAAAACAAGCAAGATTAAACGAAGCAAGAAAATAATTTCAAGACACCAAAGCAACGAAGTCCAAAATTCACTTTGGAAGCAAGCTACTCTTTATACGCCGCAGTTATGGTTCGGGTAAATCGACCTATAATAAAAAGGTAATGTGAAAAAAAAAAGTATTTTTATAAATGATAAGAAACAGAGAAATCTGAAAAGTAAAACCAAAGTCACAACCTGAAAAAAGTAAAAGCAAAGAAATAATAAAAGTTTTTTTTTGTTACCCCATGGTTTTCGAAGTTTCTAAAGTTTTCTTTTTTTTTATTCACTTCGACTTCCACAGACGCGACGACGTAAGACGACGCGGCGTAGTGCTTTCAAGAAAATCTTCGGGCGGCCAGACTATACATAGCAAAATACATAGCAAAATATATAGCAAAATATATAACAAAATATATTGCAAGAAATATTGCAAGATAACATATTGCAAAACTTCATATTAAATAAAATCATATTGAAAGATACCATATTGTAAAACTTCATACCTATGGAATAATTAACATTTTGATAACCGACCTATCGAATATTAACATATTAAAGATAATGGTCATATGGAAATTCTAATATTTCATTTGTTATAACCATTTGTGAATTCTTTTCATTTCATATTTGCTTTGTGGTTATATTAACAACCATTTAAGAAATCTTGACCACGTGCACAATAAACTTTGGTCATAATCTTTTGCACAACATAAAATCCATTGATTCAGATTGTAGGGTGGCATATCTAATTCTTGAGTCACCTTAATTGCACTTACTTTGAGATTCTCATGACAAAGTTTTTTTTTGAAGAATACAAACATACCTACATACCTATTTGTGGTGATCCTGTCTAGAGATCCTTCTCTCGACAGTGAGACTTCTACAAAACGACGTGAAGTAATTGGTATTAAAAACATAAAACACACCTGGTTCTGTTTTGCGGACAGACCACTAGATCTTATCTAGCAAAAGCGTAACGCAGTTCCAGATCACACTTCGAAACACTTATCAATTGAAAGTATCTACGTCTAGTCCGTCAGTTGCTCGTCAGAACGAATAAATTTGAAAGAAAAGCCAACGTTCAAGAATCAGGCGAGATAAACTCACATACAGCAAATCTAAACCAGCAGGATCAGTCAGCTAGAGGATACATCAGTGACACCAGAGTCACGAAACAAGTCAAGAATCGTCATAACTAGTGATACTCCTGTAACCTGTAAAATTGTCTACCTAAGGATACATTAAAGAAATTCAGAGGATACAAGATATATATATCTATATTAAGCAAAAGTGGTGATATAAAGTGTTATTATCTTGTGTTATATTTTATTCTTAGAAGTGTATATAGAATTATTGAGTAGGTCAGTGTCATAGTGAGAAAGGTTAGTTACATCTATGAGGTTGATATGTAAAGAGCATCTACATTCAAGATTTGTTTTCGTTTGTGTTTAAAGAAAAGTGTTAAGGTAGCACAAATTTTTAGATAAAGATCATCGTCATTTAGAAATAAGATTCATAAGTGAGATAAGGAAAGATGTGTTAGACAAAAGATAGGAAAATAAGATAAAGTTAAGAAGCTATAAGTCAGTAGAGTTAATTAGTTTTTTTTTTGTGTAAAATTCTGAAAGTATCTGAAAATATGATACCAACGTAAATCATAGAACGGAAAGTATCTGAAAATATGATACAGAATTGAAAAATAGTAAGTTACGGAAAGAGAAAGATAGGAAAGATTTCATTTAAACACTCAGGGTAGTAGCACTGTAGATCCGAGAAGATCTGTAAGTACTAAGAAGATTCAGTATAGTCGAAATAGAACTTAGTAAGTTCAGTTGAAAAGGAGGTTGATAGTAGGAGTGAAACTATATCATTTGATAAAAGTTATTTAACCACAATTGTGATAATTATTGAATGCAGCAACCTACATCATCCAAGTTCAAGTGCACTTCGACGAGGAGGATAAAGAAAAAAATAAAAACAAGGAAATCTGGTGAGTGAAAATTTTTCTATTTGTTTTGTTCCTATTACTATATTTGATTGGAAACATATTTTGTTTGTATATTATATATTTTATCAAATGATATTCATATAAGAAACTATATTGAGATTTGTATGAGTTGAGAGATTTTTTTTTTATACGTAAACAAATGGTGAGAAATAACATAGAAGAGTTTTATAAATGCCTTAAAGAAAAATAATAAGGAAATGGTTGAAAAGTTAATGCGAAACAAATTCGCAATAAAAACACAGAAGCATAGAAAGAGTGTGAATACTTAAGATAAGGTTAGATTTAAGAATATAAAAGCGAGACGTGATTGTGAGAGAGAATCTTTCAATACGTCGTTAAACAAATTCATACGTTCAGTTTTTAGTTATTTGAGAACTTCAAGTTTACGAATTTTATTTAAGATTAAAAGAAGTTGAGAATTCTAGTTGAGTTAGGTAGTGATTAAGATCGTACGTTAAGCTATAATTGAATATATATAAAGTATTTAAGAAATTTGATTGTTCCGAATAAAAAGTGTAAAGTTAAGAATCAAAAATATCGTTTGAGTGAATCATTGATGATTTATAAAAGGACAAATTATTTGGATATTCTGAGACATGGCAAAATAGTCATGGTGATGTAAAATATAAGTGAAGAGGGTCGAGAGAGGTTTGGATCGAAAAATTTAAGGGAAGTTTAATTCAGACTTCTCTTATTCCAATAAGGGGATTCTTGAGAATGTAAAATCAGTGCCTGAAAGAATCATTATAGGAACTTTAAGAATGGCTATTCTTTAAGTCATAGGGTAGGGTAAAGAAAGGTACGAGAGCGCAACAACAGCAGTGTCTCTCCATTAAGGGGTTTCTGAATTCAAAGAACCAAATGGAAACCATAGGTTCATGTCAGGTCGTACATCTGACATGATAGGGAAGGGTAAAGTCGGTTCAGAGGACATGACCATCTATGTTCCTCCACAATAATTCACGAAAATTCTGTCAAATCACAAAATCGAATATCATGAAAGATAGGTACAATCTTTCAACTGTCTTGTACATAGATTACTTACTTCGGGTCCTAGGATTTCTTAACATATTTTTCTAGTCTACAACATCTAGATTAGTCGGTCTGAAAATAGTGTAACACCGTCTCCGCTCCAGCTGCAAGATCCCTCCCCACCGACGAGCTAAGCAATCGTGCACCCAGCAGGCCAGGTGGCTGTAGAGCGCAGGCACCCTTGTCCGAAAGCGGCGTGGATTTTCCTGGTAGTTTCGTGGGAAAATAAACGTCGAGAGTAAGATGAGGATAGATTCCTTTAAGAGAAGCAGGGAATTAGAAGGCAGTTCCGTGGTTTCTTTTCTGAAGCTAAAGTTGTTTAATCGCAGCTTATTATTTTCTTTAAACATCGCTCTTTAATTTTCTCAGCTCTCTCATAGGAATATGGTTCGATGACTTCGGCGAGTTATAGTAGTCAGTTTGGTTGAGAAAGGTCGGTAAGAGTCAAACAAAACCATTTGAGTTATTGTAACTCGTGTACAATAATGGGGTATACGACGATTTGAAACGACAAGTAACTCGACTGTTGAGTCGACATTTGGTGTTTTAGAAAGTTTATGCATAACATCGAGACATATTCACTAAAGGTAGATAGAGGGGTTTCTTTCTCAGAAGGGTTGAGAAGGTTACTCAGCCATCTACTTCTGTAAAGGAATCTATGTACTCACGGTGGAGAGACGACTGTGGTCCTTGGTTTGGCTGTCGATGGTGATTCGTTTTAGCGGATATCGATTGGCAGGTAGGCTGAGGATGATAGAAGGAAGGAAGCCGTGAGTGCTATGATGATGTGAAGATGTAGTGAAAGATTTGATGGTAGTGGTTGTGTCCAGATCATATTATTAGCATATTTCATATTGGTATGGAATCATCATAAAAAAATTCGTTACAGATGATGCCCGACGTGAGGCTCAGATGTAAGAATAAGACAACGCCTTATATCATTCTATTTCAATTCTTATATCATCTTCATTAATCATTATATTCGTTACAGATGGCGCCCAACGTGGGGCCCGAAAGGGAAACAACGTGGGGGTCAAATGTAAGAATTAAACAACACCTTCTTATATTCCATTTCATTATCATAAAATTCACATCATCTTTTAAAATTCGTTACAGATGGCGCCCAACGTGGGGCCCGAAAGTTTGTAACGTAACGACAGTAGTGATTTTGTTTTTGTGAAAGACAGTACAGCTATTAGAGCAAAATTTTTTTTTTTGTTCGAAAAAATTAAGTGGGTAAACTTTTTTTTGAAGAAGTTCACTCAGAGGTAAAATTCGGAGAGAGTCAGTCGATTCTTATTATCCGGAAGTTTTTGTAGTTAAGTAAGACTTCGTCTGTTGTAGTGAGGTCGATCGATTCTTTTCGACTTCGATATTTAGTGATAGCACTTATGTCCGCATTTGGGTGTATTTAACCCGGTGGTCTGTTGCATTAAGGCTATACATTTTATTTTGTGAAAGAGTTTGGAGGAGTGATTCTCTTAGCCTTTTGACCGGTGGTTGGTTGAACAATTTCCCGACGCACGTCTGTTGCAGAAGTATAGAGATAGCTCGGATAAATTCACTTTTTCAGAGAAAGGTGTTCTCACATACGTAAACACCAGTTCTGTGAGAAGAAGTTTTAGTTATAAGTTTAGCTAGGAGATTTTGGGCACATTGACCGGTGGTTGGTTGAACAATTTCCTGACTCACGTCTGTTGCAGTGTGGCAAATATCCGAACTTTTCGGAGAACGAAAAACTTCTCCTTTAGTTTTCGTGACGAAGATCAAACACAATCAACAATTTTAATTTGAGTATCTTTCGACGTAGTTAGATACTTGAAATTTTTTTTTTCATTCAATATTACTATTTAAATTTTGAGATCCAACTCTCAAGACCCAACCAGTTATGATTAAGTTACAGTTATAGTTATTGAGAAATTTTAGAAATTTGCCTGGTGGCGTATTCAGTTTTAGAAATTTGCCTGGTGGCGTATTCAGTTTTAAAAATTTGCCTGGTGGCGCATTCAGTTTTAGAAATTTGCCTGGTGGCGTATTTAGTTATTGAGATTTTTAGTAATTTGCCTGGTGGCGTTATAGTTATTGAGAAATTTTAGAAATTTGCCTGGTGGCGTATTCAGTTATTGAGATTTTTAGTAATTTGCCTGGTGGCGTTATAGTTATTGAGAAATTTTGCCTGGTGGCACCTTTAGAATTTAGTTATTAGTTGAAGTAAGTTTTTTTTTGTGAAAATCATTGAAAAATTTATTGTTAGAGAAAATTTAAAAAAATTAAAAAAAAAGAAAATTTAGAATTAAGTTTAAAATTGGTTGAATTTATAGATCATTCTTTGGATAGTCTATTTGATTCAAAGTGAATGAAAATTCAATTAATTGAAAACTGAGTTTTGAATTTAACAGTTAGTAGTATAATAAGTTTAGGTTAGTTAAGTATAGTTTTGGACTTTCATTAATGAGTGGAAGAGGTAGAGTGCGATTATCCCATCCAACACCGCGTGAGATAAGATACGGTAGAAGAGCCAACATGTTAGTAAACCAACAAAGTCGTAGTCGTAGGAATAGTCCCGCCAATCGTGGTGAAAACCAGGATATAAGGAACAGTCCCGTAAACGACGGTAATAGAGGCGTCAACCTAAATGAAAATTTAGAAGTTGAAGAGAATGTCAACGACAATAATGTTAGTATTCCCAATAACATAAGACCAAATGATCCGGCAGCCAGTTCTAGTCACAACGCGAGGGATGATTCATTTGATAGCGTTAATCATTTCGACAATTACGTACAAGAGGTAGTGTCGGCGACAGTAGGTCTAAATAGAACAGCAGACCAAAGATTTATTAGGGAGGAATTAGCTCGCAACCAAGCGGCGATTCTAGACCAAGTAGGGAACATCGTGAGAGAGACTCTCGCGAGAGTTCTACCTGCCGCACCACCGAATGATACGAATGTTAGGAACTTACACGAGGCACCAACACCAGCTACCAGATCAAACCATAATAATCCACCCAATCCAACTAACCCACAAAACAACCCGATCGAGACCCAAACGAATGAACCATGCGTTCACCCCGTTAACATGGCTAGAGGTTCTAATGTGGACAATTTCCTGACTCAGTTGAGTATGATGAATCTTAACGATTCACCCGCTGCATCGAACCAACCCTTAGCACCAACACCAGCTAGTTCGTTTATGAGATTTCCGCACTATCACAAGTGGGGAATCAAATTTAACAACAAGGACATGTCAATAGATGAATTTTTGTTTAGAATAGAGATAGTGAAGGACAGTTATCATTGTTCTTGGGAAGAAGTGGTAACAAATTTTCACCATTTTGTGAGTGGTTCCGCTGAAGCGTGGTATTGGATGTATTTGAAAAACAATCCGAGAACGTCTTGGCAATCTTTGAAGTCAGCTTTACTGGAACAATATAGGAGTTTGGAGACAGACCCCGAGTTGTACAGGAAGATGATGGATAGGAAGCAAGCGTTCAACGAGAGCTTCAACGATTTCTATGATGACATCATAAAGTTGAATTCTAGAATGAAAGTTCCCAAACCCGCTAGAGAGATAGTTGAACTAGTCAAGCAGAATGTGAAAAGAAGGATAGGAGAATTATTAATAACTTTTAACACTAACAGCCTTGCAGAGTTAGTTTACGTTTGCAGAACGGTTGAAAAATTCCTGAACGGAAGTAATATCAGCGACAATCAACGTTTCAAGACACCGACAACTTACTCGAACCAACCAGTTCGTAAACAAGTTCATGAGCTAGACCAACATCAGCTAGCAATAGAAGAGGCAAAACCAGACACTTCATTGGAAGCTTTCCATAGGAAGGAAGAATTTAAGTGCTGGAACTGTAAGGGCGTGGGTCATCTCTTTAGGGAATGTCCCGACACCAGAAGACGGCTCTTCTGCTTTAAGTGTGGTCGTGAAGAAACGGTAACACCCAGTTGTCCGATCTGTTCGGAAAACGGTCCAAAGAGCAATTTTCCAATCGAGGGGGAAGTTGTGAAGACCAAGTACTCGACGAAGTAATTAACCCTCAAGCACCTATAAATAAAATCACAATCTTGAAACCTGAACAGAAGAATTCTTTAGAAAAATCGGTTGTAAACAAGTCTGAAAATACTAAACTATTCCCTTTGAAAAAACCTTTACAAGAACGACAAATAGAATACTTTAAAGCTCGGAAACGAATTTTGACATTTCCATGTCGATCGAAGAAAGTTTCGAGATTAAGATGTAGAATGAAAATAAGAAGAAAACAACATAAAGCAATATCTACGACAAACATAAAGAACAATAGTAACGATCCGCGTCCATATGTTTCAGTCGAAATATTTGGAAAATCGTGGCTCGGTCTTTTGGATTCCGGAGCCAGCATCAGTTGTCTAGGCTCAGAAGCATCAGAATATTTGAAATCGAACAAAATTCCTTTCAAAGAGTTTTCTTCGGCTGTCTCTACAGCCGACGGAAAAAAGCAAGCAATCGTGGGCATGGTTAGGGCAACAATCCAATACAAGGGCATAGTCCGCGAATTGGATTTGTTCGTCGTTCCATCCCTAGCACAACCACTTTATTTAGGAGTTGATTTCTGGGCTTCATTCCAAATAGCTCCACATTTAATTTCATCATTAGACAACACGCCCGAATCCAAAGACAAAAATAAAGAACCGACCAAATGCAAGTTGTCCAACCAAGAGTCGAAGGTGTTAGAAGAGGTTATTGAGCTTTTCCCATCTTTCGCTGAGAGAGGTTTAGGACGGACTCATCTTATAGAACATACGATAGATACGGGCGATGCGATGCCAATCAAACAGCGTCATTATCCCATATCTCCTGCGGTACAAGCCCTAGTGTACGAGGAATTGGACCGCATGATTGAGTTAGGTGTTATCGAAGAGAGTTCCAGCCCATGGAGTTCACCTGTCGTATTGGTACGAAAACCAGGAAAGAACCGCATGTGCTTGGACTTTCGGAAGGTAAACTCCGTAACGAAAAAGAATGCGAATCCAATTGCTCAGATAGAGGGATTGTTGGCACGCCTTTCAGAGACTCATTTCATCTCGAGTGTGGACCTGAAAGATGCGTACTGGCAGATACCACTGGAGCAAAGTTCACGGGAGAAGACAGCCTTTACCGTCCCCGGAAGACCGCTCTATCAGTTCAAGGTGATGCCGTTCGGTCTCTCGAACGCCGCTCAGAGTCTGACATACCTAATGAACTTGGTGGTTCCACAAGAATTGCGTGATCAAGTATTTGTTTATCTGGATGATCTTCTGGTCATCTCCAAAACATTTGAAGAACATATGAGAATACTGCGGATAATAGCGAACAGGTTGTTGGAAGCCGGACTGACGATCAACGTCGAAAAATCCAAATTTTGTTTCCAAGAACTCCAGTACCTAGGATACGTAGTAGGACCAGGTTGTTTGAAAGCAGATCCGGCGAAGATATCTGCTATTGTAGACTTCCCTGTACCGACGTCAACACGGCAAGTACGTCGATTTCTCGGCATGGCGGGCTGGTACAGGCGTTTCATCGAAAATTTCTCCGGCGTAGCTAGTGCTATGACAGACACTCTTAAGAAACATCAAAAGTTTGTGTTTGGGCAGGAAGCGCTTAAAGCTTTTGAAGCAATCAAGAGAGCATTAACATCAGCTCCAATCTTGATTAACCCTGACTTTAGCAAACAGTTCGTTATTTTATGCGACGCATCAAATACAGGTATAGGTTGCGTGCTGTGTCAGAAGGATGAGTCAGGAGTAGAAAGGCCAATTTACTATTATTCCCAGAAGCTGAACGCAGCGCAACGGAACTATTCAGTCACCGAGCGTGAGTGTCTAGCGGCAGTGAAGGGAATTCAAAAATTTAGACCATACGTGGAGGGGTACAGGTTTTTGGTTATCACCGACCACGCGAGCCTTAAGTGGCTGATGAGTTTGAGAGATCCAACGGGGAGATTAGCGCGATGGAGTCTCAAATTACAAGGATTTGACTTTGGGATAGAACACCGGAAGGGTACTTTGAATGTAGTACCAGATGCTTTATCTCGTACTCATGAGGTAGAGGGTCTGCATTCAGATGTATGCCAACCGGGGTCTATGTCAACAAATCCGTCTGAAGTGTTGTATGTCGATCTGGAAGATCCAGCTTTTAAGTCGGAAGAATATCTCCAGATAGCAGAACACATCAGTAATAATAAAGAAAGATTACCTGATCTTCGAGTTTCGAACGGTTTCGTATATAAGAAGATCAGGCATTGTACAGGAAATCCGCTTCAGGACTCACAAGTCTGGAAGTTATGGATTCCATCGTCGCTGACCGAACCAATGATCTCTCGGGCTCATTGTCCGCCAAGAGCTTCTCATGGAGGCATGGCCAAGACATTGTACCGACTCCGTCAACAGTTTTACTGGCCAGCGATGGCTTCTCAAGTCAAGGCATTTGTAGGTAGCTGTGATACTTGCAAAATAACCAAATCAGCTAATGTGATTTTGCGAACCCACATGGGAGATGCATATACTGTGGAAAGACCATTCCAACATGTGTATGTGGATTTCCTTGGACCATATCCGCGATCACGAAAAGGAAACTCATATATCGTAATTGCTTTAGACCAATTGACCAAATTTGTCTTCATCAAACCTTTGAAAAAGGCAAATTCGAAAGAGGTGATTAAATTTTTAAAAGACGAAATATTCTTAATGTATGGTGTACCTGAAAGTTTATTGTCCGACAACGGTTCTCAATTCTTGAGTAAAGAATTCGCAAAAATGGTTGAGACGTTTGGCATAAGACACGTGAAGACGGCAGCGTACGCTCCACAAGCAAACGCTAGCGAACGAGTCAATCGTTCAATCTTATCCGCCATTCGGGCTTACATCGATCCGCGGCAATACAACTGGGACGAGTATTTATCGTGTATAGGCAGTGCTTTACGCACATCTGTTCATTCTGTTCTAGGCATGTCGCCGTATGAGGCATTGTTCGGACAGAGAATGATCGAGCATGGTGCCGATTATAGTCTTTTAAGGAAACTCAATGGTTTGAACCAAAGCGAAATAGATTGGTTACCAAAAACAGCGAAAATGAACATTTTGCACACCCACCTTAAAACAGCATTAGAACAAGCTCACGAAACTTATAAGAACAGCTATAATCTTAGAAGCAAATCCGTTAAATTCGAAGTAGGAGATGTAGTATTCAAGCGCAATTTTGTGCTTAGCGACGCAACGAAACACCGAAGCGCCAAGCTTAGTCCTAAATTCTTAAAAGTGACAGTGGTAAAAAGTGTAGGCAACAATTTGTATAGAGTTAAAGATGAGAAGGGATTCGAGTCAGTAGTTCATACTAAAGACTTAAAGAAGTAGTTTAATGACAGTATAGTAGCCCGGCGTAGTCAGCTGTGCATGAGACTCCTGTTAGAACGTAGACTCAAATTTCGTTTCTTTTCTTGTCCGTCCGACGAGTTAGGAACTAGTCAGAAGGACAAGCTTTGTAGGAAACGTGGCTCAATTGGATAGTCAGAACTATTCAATAAGTACGACGCACCAAACATAGGCTTAGGTTCTCTGTGTAAACACCCAAGTCTATCAAGCATATGCAAGTGTAAACACGCTTTGAACACACTCAATGTTCGCTACAACATCTGCGAGGAGTAACAAAAACTTAGAATGCAAATGTAGTAATTTCTAAGTCAGTTATTACCTATATTAGTGAGAATCAAATTCTGAAAACTTAACCGGCAATATCACTAAAGAATAATTTCAGTCATCCCTATATTCCAAACAAGTAATTAAATGAGGTAGAATAAATCTAGGTAGTAGCAATATCCAATTGCGTTAAGAAACCAAACGCACCCATTCTGAATTATCGGAAACAGGGAAAAACATTCAAAGCTTAACAAATCTTATTGTGAATGAGCCTATCACATCGAGCAAATTGGAATTCCAATTCCAATTAGTTCCATGTAGCCGGCGGAATTCAAAGTAAGAGTTCTTGCGTTCGCCGATGGCAGACATCTTCCTTTTTCTGTCTGGCCGCCGAACGAACAACATCGTTAGCAAAAACCACCCCGAAAGTTCCTGAAAGAATGGTAAGAGATTTAGTTATAAAAATTTAAGATAATACCTAGAGTAATATAGGTGAAATAAATTTTGTTATTAGGAAAGAATAAACGAAGAATAGTATCAAAACAAGCTAGATTAAACGAAGCAAGAAAATAATTTCAAGACACCAAAGCAACGAAGTCCAAAATTCACTTTGGAAGCAAGCTACTCTTTATACGCCGCAGTTATGGTTCGGGTAAATCGACCTATAATAAAAAGGTAATGTGAAAAAAAAAAGTATTTTTATAAATGATAAGAAACAGAGAAATCTGAAAAGTAAAACCAAAGTCACAACCTGAAAAAAGTAAAAGCAAAGAAATAATAAAAGTTTTTTTTTGTTACCCCATGGTTTTCGAAGTTTCTAAAGTTTTCTTTTTTTTTATTCACTTCGACTTCCACAGACGCGACGACGTAAGACGACGCGGCGTAGTGCTTTCAAGAAAATCTTCGGGCGGCCAGACTATACATAGCAAAATACATAGCAAAATATATAGCAAAATATATAACAAAATATATTGCAAGAAATATTGCAAGATAACATATTGCAAAACTTCATATTAAATAAAATCATATTGAAAGATACCATATTGTAAAACTTCATACCTATGGAATAATTAACATTTTGATAACCGACCTATCGAATATTAACATATTAAAGATAATGGTCATATGGAAATTCTAATATTTCATTTGTTATAACCATTTGTGAATTCTTTTCATTTCATATTTGCTTTGTGGTTATATTAACAACCATTTAAGAAATCTTGACCACGTGCACAATAAACTTTGGTCATAATCTTTTGCACAACATAAAATCCATTGATTCAGATTGTAGGGTGGCATATCTAATTCTTGAGTCACCTTAATTGCACTTACTTTGAGATTCTCATGACAAAGTTTTTTTTTGAAGAATACAAACATACCTACATACCTATTTGTGGTGATCCTGTCTAGAGATCCTTCTCTCGACAGTGAGACTTCTACAAAACGACGTGAAGTAATTGGTATTAAAAACATAAAACACCTGGTTCTGTTTTGCGGACAGACCACTAGATCTTATCTAGCAAAAGCGTAACGCAGTTCCAGATCACACTTCGAAACACTTATCAATTGAAAGTATCTACGTCTAGTCCGTCAGTTGCTCGTCAGAACGAATAAATTTGAAAGAAAAGCCAACGTTCAAGAATCAGGCGAGATAAACTCACATACAGCAAATCTAAACCAGCAGGATCAGTCAGCTAGAGGATACATCAGTGACACCAGAGTCACGAAACAAGTCAAGAATCGTCATAACTAGTGATACTCCTGTAACCTGTAAAATTGTCTACCTAAGGATACATTAAAGAAATTCAGAGGATACAAGATATATATATCTATATTAAGCAAAAGTGGTGATATAAAGTGTTATTATCTTGTGTTATATTTTATTCTTAGAAGTGTATATAGAATTATTGAGTAGGTCAGTGTCATAGTGAGAAAGGTTAGTTACATCTATGAGGTTGATATGTAAAGAGCATCTACATTCAAGATTTGTTTTCGTTTGTGTTTAAAGAAAAGTGTTAAGGTAGCACAAATTTTTAGATAAAGATCATCGTCATTTAGAAATAAGATTCATAAGTGAGATAAGGAAAGATGTGTTAGACAAAAGATAGGAAAATAAGATAAAGTTAAGAAGCTATAAGTCAGTAGAGTTAATTAGTTTTTTTTTTGTGTAAAATTCTGAAAGTATCTGAAAATATGATACCAACGTAAATCATAGAACGGAAAGTATCTGAAAATATGATACAGAATTGAAAAATAGTAAGTTACGGAAAGAGAAAGATAGGAAAGATTTCATTTAAACACTCAGGGTAGTAGCACTGTAGATCCGAGAAGATCTGTAAGTACTAAGAAGATTCAGTATAGTCGAAATAGAACTTAGTAAGTTCAGTTGAAAAGGAGGTTGATAGTAGGAGTGAAACTATATCATTTGATAAAAGTTATTTAACCACAATTGTGATAATTATTGAATGCAGCAACCTACATCATCCAAGTTCAAGTGCACTTCGACGAGGAGGATAAAGAAAAAAATAAAAACAAGGAAATCTGGTGAGTGAAAATTTTTCTATTTGTTTTGTTCCTATTACTATATTTGATTGGAAACATATTTTGTTTGTATATTATATATTTTATCAAATGATATTCATATAAGAAACTATATTGAGATTTGTATGAGTTGAGAGATTTTTTTTTTATACGTAAACAAATGGTGAGAAATAACATAGAAGAGTTTTATAAATGCCTTAAAGAAAAATAATAAGGAAATGGTTGAAAAGTTAATGCGAAACAAATTCGCAATAAAAACACAGAAGCATAGAAAGAGTGTGAATACTTAAGATAAGGTTAGATTTAAGAATATAAAAGCGAGACGTGATTGTGAGAGAGAATCTTTCAATACGTCGTTAAACAAATTCATACGTTCAGTTTTTAGTTATTTGAGAACTTCAAGTTTACGAATTTTATTTAAGATTAAAAGAAGTTGAGAATTCTAGTTGAGTTAGGTAGTGATTAAGATCGTACGTTAAGCTATAATTGAATATATATAAAGTATTTAAGAAATTTGATTGTTCCGAATAAAAAGTGTAAAGTTAAGAATCAAAAATATCGTTTGAGTGAATCATTGATGATTTATAAAAGGACAAATTATTTGGATATTCTGAGACATGGCAAAATAGTCATGGTGATGTAAAATATAAGTGAAGAGGGTCGAGAGAGGTTTGGATCGAAAAATTTAAGGGAAGTTTAATTCAGACTTCTCTTATTCCAATAAGGGGATTCTTGAGAATGTAAAATCAGTGCCTGAAAGAATCATTATAGGAACTTTAAGAATGGCTATTCTTTAAGTCATAGGGTAGGGTAAAGAAAGGTACGAGAGCGCAACAACAGCAGTGTCTCTCCATTAAGGGGTTTCTGAATTCAAAGAACCAAATGGAAACCATAGGTTCATGTCAGGTCGTACATCTGACATGATAGGGAAGGGTAAAGTCGGTTCAGAGGACATGACCATCTATGTTCCTCCACAATAATTCACGAAAATTCTGTCAAATCACAAAATCGAATATCATGAAAGATAGGTACAATCTTTCAACTGTCTTGTACATAGATTACTTACTTCGGGTCCTAGGATTTCTTAACATATTTTTCTAGTCTACAACATCTAGATTAGTCGGTCTGAAAATAGTGTAACACCGTCTCCGCTCCAGCTGCAAGATCCCTCCCCACCGACGAGCTAAGCAATCGTGCACCCAGCAGGCCAGGTGGCTGTAGAGCGCAGGCACCCTTGTCCGAAAGCGGCGTGGATTTTCCTGGTAGTTTCGTGGGAAAATAAACGTCGAGAGTAAGATGAGGATAGATTCCTTTAAGAGAAGCAGGGAATTAGAAGGCAGTTCCGTGGTTTCTTTTCTGAAGCTAAAGTTGTTTAATCGCAGCTTATTATTTTCTTTAAACATCGCTCTTTAATTTTCTCAGCTCTCTCATAGGAATATGGTTCGATGACTTCGGCGAGTTATAGTAGTCAGTTTGGTTGAGAAAGGTCGGTAAGAGTCAAACAAAACCATTTGAGTTATTGTAACTCGTGTACAATAATGGGGTATACGACGATTTGAAACGACAAGTAACT
This sequence comes from Eupeodes luniger, assembly GCA_951509635.1. NCBI lineage: Eukaryota > Metazoa > Arthropoda > Insecta > Diptera > Syrphidae > Eupeodes > Eupeodes luniger. The sequence goes on along the minus strand of CATOCI010000040.1, from coordinate 2,916 downwards.
CGACTGTTGAGTCGACATTTGGTGTTTTAGAAAGTTTATGCATAACATCGAGACATATTCACTAAAGGTAGATAGAGGGGTTTCTTTCTCAGAAGGGTTGAGAAGGTTACTCAGCCATCTACTTCTGTAAAGGAATCTATGTACTCACGGTGGAGAGACGACTGTGGTCCTTGGTTTGGCTGTCGATGGTGATTCGTTTTAGCGGATATCGATTGGCAGGTAGGCTGAGGATGATAGAAGGAAGGAAGCCGTGAGTGCTATGATGATGTGAAGATGTAGTGAAAGATTTGATGGTAGTGGTTGTGTCCAGATCATATTATTAGCATATTTCATATTGGTATGGAATCATCATAAAAAAATTCGTTACAGATGATGCCCGACGTGAGGCTCAGATGTAAGAATAAGACAACGCCTTATATCATTCTATTTCAATTCTTATATCATCTTCATTAATCATTATATTCGTTACAGATGGCGCCCAACGTGGGGCCCGAAAGGGAAACAACGTGGGGGTCAAATGTAAGAATTAAACAACACCTTCTTATATTCCATTTCATTATCATAAAATTCACATCATCTTTTAAAATTCGTTACACGAACTCGAAATTCAAGTTGGTTCTTATTCTGTGCTGAGAACATAGTCGATTATTTTTCATAATTAATTTAGGAATAAAAACTAAAGTCGACATAAGAACTGTAAATTTAACACAATAGAAAAGGAATAACAGCTAAAGTAGACTTAAGAGCAGAACAAAACATTTATTTAAAATGGAAAAACAACTAAACTCGAGATTAGATTCTATATGATGAAAAACATAAAAGGCCATAACAACTAAAGTGTTATTTTTGTCAATAAAATCGTGGGAAGCTTATTTTTCGACAAAATTTAAATGTGAAATAAGACATAGTAAAATTATCTTCATGTCACTTTTTGTTTCAACTCAATCGGAGTTTCCGATCGCCAGATAGAGTCGTTTGTAATTTCGCAAGTTTATCAAAAACTTTAAACTGCTCTTCTGAAAAATGAGCAAAACTGACTTTAGCGGTTATTCCTTGTGACCACAGATATGCGTCTAAATGCATTAAAAGTCGGCACCTAGAGGGCAATTTTTGAACTTCATTATTTCTCGATCTAGACCACCTAGAAGGCTGAAATTTCAGGATTGTGATCTAGGAATCCTCCCCTTTCCATTGCTGTGCCTATCTTTGAATAAGACCAATTTTACAACAAGTTATGGGCAAAAATCCATGTTCAAACTTAAAATGCGAATATCTCGCTTAATATGCGTCTAAATGCATTAAAAGTTGGCACCTAGAGGGCAATTTTTGAACTTCATTATTTCTCGATCTAGACCACCTAGAAGGCTGAAATTTCAGGATTGTGATCTAGGAATCCTCCCCTTTCCATTGCTGTGCCTATCTTTGAATAAGACCAATTTTACAACAAGTTATGAACAAAAATCCATGTTCAAACTTAAAATGCGAATATCTCGCTTAATATGCGTCTAAATGCATTAAAAGTCGGCACCTAGAGGGCAATTTTTGAACTTCATTATTTCTCGATCTAGACCACCTAGAAGGCTGAAATTTCAGGATTGTGATCTAGGAATCCTCCCCTTTCCATTGCTGTGCCTATCTTTGAATAAGACCAATTTTACAACAAGTTATGGGCAAAAATCCATGTTCAAACTTAAAATGCGAATATCTCGCTTAATATGCGTCTAAATGCATTAAAAGTTGGCACCTAGAGGGCAATTTTTGAACTTCATTATTTCTCGATCTAGACCACCTAGAAGGCTGAAATTTCAGGATTGTGATCTAGGAATCCTCCCCTTTCCATTGCTGTGCCTACCTTTGAATAAGACCAATTTTACAACAAGCTATGGGCAAAAATCCATGTTCAAACTTAAAATGCGAATATCTCGCTTAATATGCGTCTAAATGCATTAAAAGTTGGCACCTAGAGGGCAATTTTTGAACTTCATTATTTCTCGATCTAGACCACCTAGAAGGCTGAAATTTCAGGATTGTGATCTAGGAATCCTCCCCTTTCCATTGCTGTGTCTATCTTTGAATAAGACCAATTTTACAACAAGTTATGGGCAAAAATCCATGTTCAAACTTAAAATGCGAATATCTCGCTTAATATGCGTCTAAATGCATTAAAAGTCGGCACCTAGAGGGCAATTTTTGAACTTCATTATTTCTCGATCTAGACCACCTAGAAGGCTGAAATTTCAGGATTGTGATCTAGGAATCCTCCCCTTTCCATTGCTGTGCCTATCTTTGAATAAGACCAATTTTACAACAAGTTATGGGCAAAAATCCATGTTCAAACTTAAAATGCGAATATCTCGCTTAATATGCGTCTAAATGCATTAAAAGTCGGCACCTAGAGGGCAATTTTTGAACTTCATTATTTCTCGATCTAGACCACCTAGAAGGCTGAAATTTCAGGATTGTGATCTAGGAATCCTCCCCTTTCCATTGCTGTGCCTATCTTTGAATAAGACCAATTTTACAACAAGTTATGGGCAAAAATCCATGTTCAAACTTAAAATGCGAATATCTCGCTTAATATGCGTCTAAATGCATTAAAAGTCGGCACCTAGAGGGCAATTTTTGAACTTCATTATTTCTCGATCTAGACCACCTAGAAGGCTGAAATTTCAGGATTGTGATCTAGGAATCCTCCCCTTTCCATTGCTGTGCCTATCTTTGAATAAGACCAATTTTACAACAAGTTATGGGCAAAAATCCATGTTCAAACTTAAAATGCGAATATCTCGCTTAATATGCGTCTAAATGCATTAAAAGTCGGCACCTAGAGGGCAATTTTTGAACTTCATTATTTCTCGATCTAGACCACCTAGAAGGCTGAAATTTCAGGATTGTGATCTAGGAATCCTCCCCTTT
>CATOCI010000039.1:0-12886 GCA_951509635.1 Eupeodes luniger | reverse complement strand
AGATGGTGATGGTAATGGTGAGATGGTGATGGTGATGGTGAGATGGTGATGGTGAGATGGTGATGGTGAGATGGTGAGATGGTGAGATGGTGATGGTGATGGTGAGATGGTGATGGTGAGATGGTGATGGTGAGATGGTAATGGTGAGATGGTGATGGTGAGATGGTGATGGTGAGATGGTGATGGTGAGATGGTGATGGTGAGATGGTATTGGTGAGATGGTGATGGTGAGATGGTGATGGTGATGGTGAGATGGTGATGGTGAGATGGTGATGGTGAGATGGTGATGGTGAGATGGTGATGGTGAGATGGTGATGGTGATGGTGATGGTGAGATGGTGATGGTGAGATGGTGATGGTGAGATGGTGATGGTGAGATGGTGATGGTGAGATGGCGATGAAGAGATGGTGATGGTGAGATGGTGATGGTGAGATGGTGATGGTGAAATGGTGATGGTGATGGTGAGATGGTGATGGTGAGATGGTGATGGTGAGATGGTGATGGTGAGAAGGTGATGGTGAGATGGTGAGGGTAAGATGGTGATGTTGAGATGGTGATGGTGAGATGGTGATGGTGAGATGGTGATGGTGAGATGGTGATGTTGAGATGGTGATGGTGAGATGGTGATGGTGAGATTGTGGTGGTGATGGTGAGATGGTGATGGTGAGATGGTGATGGTAAGATGGTGATGTTGAGATGGTGATGGCGAGATGGTGATGGTAAGATGGTTATGGTGAGATGGTGATGGTGAGATGGTGATGGTGAGATGGTGATGGTGAGATGGTGATGGTGAGATGGTGATGGTGATGGTGAGATGGTGATGGTGAGATGGTGATGGTGAGATGGTGATGGTGAGATCTTGATGGTGAGATATTGATGGTGAGATGGTGATGGTGAGATATTGATGGTGAGATGGTGATGGTGAGATGGTGATGGTGGGATGGTGATGGTGAGATGGTGATGGTGAGATGGTGATGGTGATGGTGATGGTGAGATGGTGATGGTGAGATTGTGATGGTGAGATGGTGATGGTGAGAAGGTGATGGTGAGATGGTGATGGTGAGATGGTGAGATGGTGAACTTGAGATGGTGATTGTGAGATGGTGATGGTGAGATGGTGATGGTGAAATGGTGATGGTGAGATGGTGATGGTGAGATGGTGATGGTGAGATGTCGATGGTGAGATGGTGATGGTGAGATGGTGATGGTGAGATGGTGATGGTGAGATGGTGATGGTGATGGTGAGATGGTGATGGTGATGGTGAGATGGTGATGGTGATGGTGAGATGGTGATGGTGAGATAGTGATGGTGAGATTGTGAGATGGTGATGGTGAGATGGTAATGGTGAGATGGTGATGGTGAGATGGTGATGTTGAGATGGTGATGGTGAGATGGTGATGGTGAGATGGTATTGGTGAGATGGTGATGGTGAGATGGTGATGGTGATGGTGAGATGGTGATGGTGAGATGGTGATGGTGAGATGGTGATGGTGATGGTGAGATGGTGATGGTGATGGTGAGATGGTGATGGTGAGATGGTGATGGTGAGATGGTGATGGTGAGATGGTGATGGTGAGATGGTGATGGTGAGATATTGATGGTGAGATGGTGATGGTGAGATGGTGATGGTGAAATGGTGATGGTGATGGTGAGATGGTGATGGTGAGATGGTGATGGTGAGATGGTGATGGTGAGAAGGTGATGGTGAGATGGTGAGGGTAAGATGGTGATGTTGAGATGGTGATGGCGAGATGGTGATGGTGAGATGGTGATGTTGAGATGGTGAGATGGTGATGGTGAGATGGTGATGGTGAGATGGTGGTGGTGATGGTGAGATGGTGAAGGTGAGATGGTGATGGTAAGATGGTGATGTTGAGATGGTGATGGCGAGATGGTGATGGTGAGATGGTTATGGTGAGATGGTGATGGTGAGATGGTGATGGTGAGATGGTGATGGTGAGATGGTGATGGTGAGATGGTGATGGTGAGATGGTGATGGTGATGGTGAGATGGTGATGGTGAGATGGTAATGGTGAGATATTGATGGTGAGATGGTGATGGTGAGATGGTGATGGTGAGATATTGATGGTGAGATGGTGATGGTGAGATGGTGATTGTGAGATGGCGATGGTGAGATGGTGATGGTGGGATGGTGATGGTGAGATGGTGATGGTGAGATGGTGATGGTGATGGTGATGGTGAGATGGTGATGGTGAGATGGTGATGGTGAGATGGTGATGGTGAGATGGTGATGGTGATGGTGAGATGGTGATGGTGAGATGGTGATGGTGAGATGGTGATGGTGAGATGGTGATGGTGAGATCTTGATGGTGAGATATTGATGGTGAGATGGTGATGGTGAGATGTCGATGGTGAGATGGTGATGGTGAGATGGTGATGGTGAGATGGTGATGGTGAGATGGTGATGGTGAGATGGTGATGATGATGGTGAGATGGTGATGGTGATGGTGAGATGGTGATGGTGATGGTGAGATGGTGAGATGGTGATGGTGAGATGGTGATGGTGATGGTGAGATGGTGATGGTGAGATGGTGATGGTGAGATGGTAATGGTGAGATGGTGATGGTGAGATGGTGATGTTGAGATGGTGATGGTGAGATGGTGATGGTGAGATGGTATTGGTGAGATGGTGATGGTGAGATGGTGATGGTGATGGTGAGATGGTGATGGTGAGATGGTGATGGTGAGATGGTGATGGTGAGATGGTGATGGTGATGGTGAGATGGTGATGGTGAGATGGTGATGGTGAGATGGTGATGGTGAGATGGTGATGGTGAGATGGTGATGGTGAGATATTGATGGTGAGATGGTGATGGTGAGATGGTGATGGTGAGATGGCGATGAAGAGATGGTGATGGTGAGATGGTGATGGTGAGATGGTGATGGTGAAATGGTGATGGTGATGGTGAGATGGTGATGGTGAGATGGTGATGGTGAGATGGTGATGGTGAAATGGTGATGGTGATGGTGATGGTGAGATGGTGATGGTGAGATGGTGATGGTGAGATGGTGATGGTGAGATGGTGATGGTGAGATGGTGATGGTGAGATGGCGATGAAGAGATGGTGATGGTGAGATGGTGATGGTGAAATGGTGATGGTGAGATGGTGATGGTGAGATGGTGATGGTGAAATGGTGATGGTGATGGTGAGATGGTGATGGTGAGATGGTGATGGTAAGATGGTGATGTTGAGATGGTGATGGCGAGATGGTGATGGTGAGATGGTTATGGTGAGATGGTGATGGTGAGATGGTGATGGTGAGATGGTGATGGTGAGATGGTGATGGTGAGATGGTGATGGTGAGATGGTGATGGTGATGGTGAGATGGTGATGGTGAGATGGTAATGGTGAGATATTGATGGTGAGATGGTGATGGTGATGGTGAGATATTGATGGTGAGATGGTGATGGTGAGATGGTGATTGTGAGATGGCGATGGTGAGATGGTGATGGTGGGATGGTGACGGTGAGATGGTGATGGTGAGATGGTGATGGTGATGGTGAGATGGTGATGGTGAGATGGTGATGGTGAGATGGTGAGATGGTGATTGTGAGATGGTGATGGTGAGATGGTGATGGTGAAATGGTGATGGTGAGATGGTGATGGTGAGATGGTGATGGTGAGATGTCGATGGTGAGATGGTGATGGTGAGATGGTGATGGTGAGATGGTGATGGTGAGATGGTGATGGTGATGGTGAGATGGTGATGGTGATGGTGAGATGGTGATGGTGAGATGGTGATGGTGAGATGGTGAGATGGTGATGGTGAGATGGTGAGATGGTGAGATGGTGATGGTGATGGTGAGATGGTGATGGTGAGATGGTGATGGTGAGATGGTAATGGTGAGATGGTGAGATGGTGATGGTGAGATGGTGATGTTGAGATGGTGAGATGGTGATGGTGAGATGGTATTGGTGAGATGGTGATGGTGAGATGGTGATGGTGATGGTGAGATGGTGATGGTGAGATGGTGATGGTGAGATGGTGATGGTGAGATGCTGATGGTGAGATGGTGATGGTGATGGTGAGATGGTGATGGTGAGATGGTGATGGTGAGATGGTGATGGTGAGATGGTGATGGTGAGATGGTGATGGTGAGATATTGATGGTGAGATGGTGATGGTGAGATGGTGATGGTGAGATGGCGATGAAGAGATGGTGATGGTGAGATGGTGATGGTGATGGTGAAATGGTGATGGTGATGGTGAGATGGTGATGGTGAGATGGTGATGGTGAGATGGTGATGGTGAGAAGGTGATGGTGAGATGGTGAGGGTAAGATGGTGATGTTGAGATGGTGATGGCGAGATGGTGATGGTGAGATGGTTATGGTGAGATGGTGATGGTGAGATGGTGATGGTGAGATGGTGGTGGTGAGATGGTGATGGTGAGATGGTGATGGTGTTGGTGAGATGGTGATGGTGAGATGGTGATGGTGAGATGGTGATGGTGAGATATTGATGGTGAGATGGTGATGGTGAGATTATGATGGTGAGATGGCGATGGTGAGATGGTGATTGTGGGATATTGATGGTGAGATGGTGATGGTGAGATATTGATGGTGATGGTGAGATGGTGATGGTGAGATGGTGATGGTGAGATGGTGATGGTGAGAAGGTGATGGTGAGATGGTGATGGTGAGATGGTGAACTTGAGATGGTGATTGTGAGATGGTGATGGTGAGATGGTGATGGTGAAATGGTGATGGTGAGATGGTGATGTTGAGATGGTGAGATGGTGATGGTGAGATGGTATTGGTGAGATGGTGATGGTGAGATGGTGATGGTGATGGTGAGATGGTGATGGTGAGATGGTGATGGTGAGATGGTGATGGTGAGATGGTGATGGTGAGATGGTGATGGTGATGGTGAGATGGTGATGGTGAGATGGTGATGGTGAGATGGTGATGGTGAGATGGTGATGGTGAGATGGTGATGGTGAGATATTGATGGTGAGATGGTGATGGTGAGATGGTGATGGTGAGATGGCGATGAAGAGATGGTGATGGTGAGATGGTGATGGTGAGATGGTGATGGTGAAATGGTGATGGTGATGGTGAGATGGTGATGGTGAGATGGTGATGGTGAGATGGTGATGGTGAGAAGGTGATGGTGAGATGGTGAGGGTAAGATAGTGATGTTGAGATGGTGATGGCGAGATGGTGATGGTGAGATGGTTATGGTGAGATGGTGATGGTGAGATGGTGATGGTGAGATGGTGGTGGTGAGATGGTGATGGTGAGATGGTGATGGTGTTGGTGAGATGGTGATGGTGAGATGGTGATGGTGAGATGGTGATGGTGAGATATTGATGGTGAGATGGTGATGGTGAGATTATGATGGTGAGATGGCGATGGTGAGATGGTGATTGTGGGATGGTGATGGTGAGATGGTGATGGTGAGATGGTGATGGTGATGGTGAGATGGTGATGGTGAGATGGTGATGGTGAGATGGTGATGGTGAGAAGATGATGGTGAGATGGTGATGGTGAGATGGTGAACTTGAGATGGTGATTGTGAGATGGTGATGGTGGGATGGTGATGGTGAAATGGTGATGGTGAGATGGTGATGGTGAGATGGTGATGGTGAGATGTCGATGGTGAGATGGTGATGGTTAGATGGTGATGGTGAGATGGTGATGGTGAGATGGTGATGGTGAGATGGTGATGGTGAGATGGTGATGGTGATGGTGAGATGGTGAGATGGTGATGGTGAGATGGTGATGGTGAGATGGTGATGGTGAGATGGTGATGGTAAGATGGTGATGGTGAGATGGTGATGGTGAGATGGTGATGGTGAGATGGAGATGGTGATGGTGAGATGGTGATGGTGAGATGGTGATGGTGAGATGGTGATGGTGAGATGGTGATGGTGAGATGGTGATGGTGAGATGGTGATGGTGAGATGGTGATGGTAAGATGGTGATGGTGAGATGGTGATGGTGAGATATTAATGGTGAGATGGTGATGGTGAGATGGTGATGGTGAGATGGTGATGGTGAGGTGGCGATGGTGAGATGGTGATGGTGAGATGGTGATGGTGAGATGGTGATGGTAATGGTGAGATGGTGATGGTGATGGTGAGATGGTGATGGTGAGATGGTGATGGTGAGATGGTGAGATGGTGAGATGGTGATGGTGATGGTGAGATGGTGATGGTGAGATGGTGATGGTGAGATGGTAATGGTGAGATGGTGATGGTGAGATGGTGATGGTGAGATGGTGATGGTGAGATGGTGATGGTGAGATGGTATTGGTGAGATGGTGATGGTGAGATGGTGATGGTGATGGTGAGATGGTGATGGTGAGATGGTGATGGTGAGATGGTGATGGTGAGATGGTGATGGTGAGATGGTGATGGTGATGGTGAGATGGTGATGGTGAGATGGTGATGGTGAGATGGTGATGGTGAGATGGTGATGGTGAGATGGTGATGGTGAGATATTGATGGTGAGATGGTGATGGTGAGATGGTGATGGTGAGATGGCGATGAAGAGATGGTGATGGTGAGATGGTGATGGTGAGATGGTGATGGTGAAATGGTGATGGTGATGGTGAGATGGTGATGGTGAGATGGTGATGGTGAGATGGTGATGGTGAGAAGGTGATGGTGAGATGGTGAGGGTAAGATGGTGATGTTGAGATGGTGATGGTGAGATGGTGATGGTGAGATGGTGATGGTGAGATGGTGATGTTGAGATGGTGAGATGGTGATGGTGAGATGGTGATGGTGAGATGGTGATGGTGAGATGGTGGTGGTGATGGTGAGATGGTGATGGTGAGATGGTGATGGTAAGATGGTGATGTTGAGATGGTGATGGCGAGATGGTGATGGTGAGATGGTTATGGTGAGATGGTGATGGTGAGATGGTGATGGTGAGATGGTGATGGTGAGATGGTGATGGTGAGATGGTGATGGTGATGGTGAGATGGTGATGGTGAGATGGTGATGGTGAGATGGTGATGGTGAGATGGTGATGGTGAGATCTTGATGGTGAGATATTGATGGTGAGATGGTGATGGTGAGATATTGATGTTGAGATGGTGATGGTGAGATGGTGATGGTGGGATGGTGATGGTGAGATGGTGATGGTGAGATGGTGATGGTGAGATGGTGATGGTGATGGTGATGGTGAGATGGTGATGGTGAGATTGTGATGGTGAGATGGTGATGGTGAGAAGGTGATGGTGAGATGGTGATGGTGAGATGGTGAGATGGTGAACTTGAGATGGTGATTGTGAGATGGTGATGGTGAGATGGTGATGGTGAAATGGTGATGGTGAGATGGTGATGGTGAGATGGTGATGGTGAGATGTCGATGGTGAGATGGTGATGGTGAGATGGTGATGGTGAGATGGTGATGGTGAGATGGTGATGGTGATGGTGAGATGGTGATGGTGATGGTGAGATGGTGATGGTGATGGTGAGATGGTGATGGTGAGATAGTGATGGTGAGATTGTGAGATGGTGATGGTGAGATGGTAATGGTGAGATGGTGATGGTGAGATGGTGATGTTGAGATGGTGATGGTGAGATGGTGATGGTGAGATGGTATTGGTGAGATGGTGATGGTGAGATGGTGATGGTGATGGTGAGATGGTGATGGTGAGATGGTGATGGTGAGATGGTGATGGTGAGATGGTGATGGTGAGATGGTGATGGTGATGGTGAGATGGTGATGGTGAGATGGTGATGGTGAGATGGTGATGGTGAGATGGTGATGGTGAGATGGTGATGGTGAGATATTGATGGTGAGATGGTGATGGTGAGATGGTGATGGTGAAATGGTGATGGTGATGGTGAGATGGTGATGGTGAGATGGTGATGGTGAGATGGTGATGGTGAGAAGGTGATGGTGAGATGGTGAGGGTAAGATGGTGATGTTGAGATGGTGATGGCGAGATGGTGATGGTGAGATGGTGATGTTGAGATGGTGATGGTGAGATGGTGATGGTGAGATGGTGGTGGTGATGGTGAGATGGTGAAGGTGAGATGGTGATGGTAAGATGGTGATGTTGAGATGGTGATGGTGAGATGGTTATGGTGAGATGGTGATGGTGAGATGGTGATGGTGAGATGGTGATGGTGAGATGGTGATGGTGAGATGGTGATGGTGAGATGGTGATGGTGATGGTGAGATGGTGATGGTGAGATGGTAATGGTGAGATATTGATGGTGAGATGGTGATGGTGAGATGGTGATGGTGAGATATTGATGGTGAGATGGTGATGGTGAGATGGTGATTGTGAGATGGCGATGGTGAGATGGTGATGGTGGGATGGTGATGGTGAGATGGTGATGGTGAGATGGTGATGGTGATGGTGATGGTGAGATGGTGATGGTGAGATGGTGATGGTGAGATGGTGATGGTGAGAAGGTGATGGTGAGATGGTGATGGTGAGATGGTGAACTTGAGATGGTGATTGTGAGATGGTGATGGTGAGATGGTGATGGTGAAATGGTGATGGTGAGATGGTGACGGTGAGATGGTGATGGTGAGATGTCGATGGTGAGATGGTGATGGTGAGATGGTGATGGTGAGATGGTGATGGTGAGATGGTGATGGTGAGATGGTGATGGTGATGGTGAGATGGTGATGGTGATGGTGAGATGGTGATGGTGATGGTGAGATGGTGAGATGGTGATGGTGAGATGGTGATGGTGATGGTGAGATGGTGATGGTGAGATGGTGATGGTGAGATGGTAATGGTGAGATGGTGATGGTGAGATGGTGATGTTGAGATGGTGATGGTGAGATGGTGATGGTGAGATGGTATTGGTGAGATGGTGATGGTGAGATGGTGATGGTGATGGTGAGATGGTGATGGTGAGATGGTGATGGTGAGATGGTGATGGTGAGATGGTGATGGTGAGATGGTGATGGTGATGGTGAGATGGTGATGGTGAGATGGTGATGGTGAGATGGTGATGGTGAGATGGTGATGGTGAGATGGTGATGGTGAGATATTGATGGTGAGATGGTGATGGTGAGATGGTGATGGTGAGATGGCGATGAAGAGATGGTGATGGTGAGATGGTGATGGTGAGATGGTGATGGTGAAATGGTGATGGTGATGGTGAGATGGTGATGGTGAGATGGTGATGGTGAGATGGTGATGGTGAGATGGTGATGGTGAAATGGTGATGGTGATGGTGATGGTGAGATGGTGATGGTGAGATGGTGATGGTGAGATGGTGATGGTGAGATGGTGATGGTGAGATGGTGATGGTGAGATGGCGATGAAGAGATGGTGATGGTGAGATGGTGATGGTGAGATGGTGATGGTGAGATGGTGATGGTGAGATGGTGATGGTGAAATGGTGATGGTGATGGTGAGATGGTGATGGTGAGATGGTGATGGTAAGATGGTGATGTTGAGATGGTGATGGCGAGATGGTGATGGTGAGATGGTTATGGTGAGATGGTGATGGTGAGATGGTGATGGTGAGATGGTGATGGTGAGATGGTGATGGTGAGATGGTGATGGTGAGATGGTGATGGTGATGGTGAGATGGTGATGGTAATGGTGAGATATTGATGGTGAGATGGTGATGGTGATGGTGAGATATTGATGGTGAGATGGTGATGGTGAGATGGTGATTGTGAGATGGCGATGGTGAGATGGTGATGGTGGGATGGTGACGGTGAGATGGTGATGGTGAGATGGTGATGGTGATGGTGATGGTGATGGTGAGATGGTGATGGTGAGATGGTGATGGTGAGATGGTGAGATGGTGATTGTGAGATGGTGATGTTGAGATGGTGATGGTGAAATGGTGATGGTGAGATGGTGATGGTGAGATGGTGATGGTGAGATGTCGATGGTGAGATGGTGATGGTGAGATGGTGATGGTGAGATGGTGATGGTGAGATGGTGATGGTGATGGTGAGATGGTGATGGTGATGGTGAGATGGTGATGGTGAGATGGTGATGGTGAGATGGTGAGATGGTGATGGTGAGATGGTGAGATGGTGAGATGGTGATGGTGATGGTGAGATGGTGATGGTGAGATGGTGATGGTGAGATGGTAATGGTGAGATGGTGAGATGGTGATGGTGAGATGGTGATGTTGAGATGGTGAGATGGTGATGGTGAGATGGTATTGGTGAGATGGTGATGGTGAGATGGTGATGGTGATGGTGAGATGGTGATGGTGAGATGGTGATGGTGAGATGGTGATGGTGAGATGGTGATGGTGAGATGGTGATGGTGATGGTGAGATGGTGATGGTGAGATGGTGATGGTGAGATGGTGATGGTGAGATGGTGATGGTGAGATATTGATGGTGAGATGGTGATGGTGAGATGGTGATGGTGAGATGGCGATGAAGAGATGGTGATGGTGAGATGGTGATGGTGATGGTGAAATGGTGATGGTGATGGTGAGATGGTGATGGTGAGATGGTGATGGTGAGATGGTGATGGTGAGAAGGTGATGGTGAGATGGTGAGGGTAAGATGGTGATGTTGAGATGGTGATGGCGAGATGGTGATGGTGAGATGGTTATGGTGAGATGGTGATGGTGAGATGGTGATGGTGAGATGGTGGTGGTGAGATGGTGATGGTGAGATGGTGATGGTGTTGGTGAGATGGTGATGGTGAGATGGTGATGGTGAGATGGTGATGGTGAGATATTGATGGTGAGATGGTGATGGTGAGATTATGATGGTGAGATGGCGATGGTGAGATGGTGATTGTGGGATGGTGATGGTGAGATGGTGATGGTGAGATGGTGATGGTGATGGTGAGATGGTGATGGTGAGATGGTGATGGTGAGATGGTGATGGTGAGATGGTGATGGTGAGATGGTGATGGTGAGATGGTGATGGTGAGATGGTGATGGTGAGATATTGATGGTGAGATGGTGATGGTGAGATTGTGATGGTGAGATGGCGATGAAGAGATGGTGATGGTGAGATGGTGATGGTGAGATGGTGATGGTGAAATGGTGATGGTGATGGTGAGATGGTGATGGTGAGATGGTGATGGTGAGATGGTGATGGTGAGAAGGTGATGGTGAGATGGTGAGGGTAAGATAGTGATGTTGAGATGGTGATGGCGAGATGGTGATGGTGAGATGGTTATGGTGAGATGGTGATGGTGAGATGGTGATGGTGAGATGGTGGTGGTGAGATGGTGATGGTGAGATGGTGATGGTGTTGTGAGATGGTGATGGTGAGATGGTGATGGTGAGATGGTGATGGTGAGATATTGATGGTGAGATGGTGATGGTGAGATTATGATGGTGAGATGGCGATGGTGAGATGGTGATTGTGGGATGGTGATGGTGAGATGGTGATGGTGAGATGGTGATGGTGATGGTGAGATGGTGATGGTGAGATGGTGATGGTGAGATGGTGATGGTGAGAAGGTGATGGTGAGATGGTGATGGTGAGATGGTGAACTTGAGATGGTGATTGTGAGATGGTGATGGTGAGATGGTGATGGTGAAATGGTGATGGTGAGATGGTGATGGTGAGATGGTGATGGTGAGATGTCGATGGTGAGATGGTGATGGTGAGATGGTGATGGTGAGATGGTGATGGTGAGATGGTGATGGTGATGGTGAGATGGTGATGGTGAATGGTGATGGTGAAATGGTGATGGTGAGATGGTGATTTTGAGATGGTGATGGTGAGATGGTGATGGTGAGATGGTGATTATGAGATGGTGATGGTGAGATAGTGATGGTGATGGTGATGGTGATGGTGAGATGGTGATGGTGAGATGGTGATGGTGAGATGGTGATGGTGAGATGGTGATGGTGAGATGGTGATGGTGAGATGGTGATGGTGAGATGGTAATGGTGATTGTGAGATATTGATGGTGATGGTGAGATATTGATGGTGAGATGGTGATGGTGAGATGGTGATGGTGAGATGGTGATGGTGAGATGGTGATGGTGAGAAGGTGAGATGGTGATGGTGAGATGGTGATGGTGATGGTGAGATGGTGATGGTGAGATGGTGATGGTGAGATGGTGAGATGGTGAGATGGCGATGGTGAGATGGTGATTGTGAGATGGTGATGGTGAGATGGCGATCTTGAGATGGTGATGGTGAGATGGTGATGGTGAGATGGTGATGATGAGATGGTGATGGTGAGTGGATGGTGAGATGGTGATGGTGAGATGGTGATGGTGAGATGGTGAGATGGTGGTGAGATGGTGAGATGGTGATGGTAAGATGGTGATGGTGAGATGGTGATGGTAAGATGGTGATGGTGAGATGGTGATGGTGAGATGGTGATGGTGAGATGGTGATGGTGAGATGGTGATGGTGAGATGGTGATGGTGAGATGGTGATGGTGAGATGGTGATGGTAAGATGGTGATGTTGAGATGGTGAGATGGTGATGGTGAGATGGTGATGGCGAGATGGTGATGTTGAGATGGTTATGGTGAGATGGTGATGGTGAGATGGTGATGGTGAGATGGTGATGGTGAGATGGTGAGATGGTGATGGTGAGATGGTGGTGGTGAGATGGTGATGGTGAGATGGTGAGTGTGATGGTGAGATGGTGATGGTGAGATGGTGATGGTGAGATGGTGATGGTGAGATGGTGATGGTGAGATGGTGCTGGTGAGATGGTGATGGTGAGATGGCGATGGTGAAATGGTGATGGTGAGATGGTGAGATGGTGATGGTGAGATTGTGATGGTGAGATGGTGATGGTGAGATGGTGATGGTGATGGTGAGATGGTGATGGTGAGATGGTGATGGTGAGATGGTGATGGTGAGATGGTGATGGTGAGATGGTGATGGTGAGATGGTGATGGTGATGGTGAGATGGTGATGGTGAGATGGTGATGGTGAGATGGTGTAGGAGAGATGGGGATGGTGAGATGTCGATGGTGAGATGG
>CATOCI010000038.1:0-40721 GCA_951509635.1 Eupeodes luniger | reverse complement strand
TGTTTTTAGCATTTTTAAAGGGGCATATTTTAAAAACCTGATGTGATAGAAAAATTAAAAGGTTAGATTCGAATTTAGGACATCTTAATTCTTTAAAAAAGTATTCTTTTGTTTGTGCAACAGAAAAAAAACGTAATTTTGTCAACCAGTGTTATCATTATCATTATCATTATCGTTATCGTTATCATTATCATTATCATTACCGTTATCGTTATCGTTATCGTTATCATTATCATTATCATTATCATTATCATTATCATTATCATTATCATTATCATTATCATTATCATTATCATTATCATTATCATTATCATTATCATTATCATTATCATTATCATTATCATTATCATTATCATTATCATTATCATTATCATTATCATTATCATTATCATTATCATTATCATTATCATTATCTTATCATTATCATTATCATTATCATTATCATTATCATTATCATTATCATTATCATTATCATTATCATTATCATTATCATTATCATTATCATTATCATTATCATTATCATTATCATTATCATTATCATTATCATTATCATTATCATTATCATTATCATTATCATTATCATTATCATTATCATTATCATTATCATTATCATTATCATTATCATTATCATTATCATTATCATTATCATTATCATTATCATTATCATTATCATTATCATTATCATTATCATTATCATTATCATTATCATTATCATTATCATTATCATTATCATTATCATTATCATTATCATTATCATTATCATTATCATTATCATTATCATTATCATTATCATTATCATTATCATTATCATTATCATTATCATTATCATTATCATTATCATATATCATTATCATTATCATTATCATTATCATTATCATTATCATTATCATTATCATTATCATTATCATTATCATTATCATTATCATTATCATTATCATTATCATTATCATTATCGTTATCATTATCGTTATCATTATCGTTATCATTATCATTATCATTATCATTATCATTATCATTATCATTATCATTATCATTATCATTATCATTATCATTATCATTATCATTATCATTATCATTATCATTATCATTATCATTATCATTATCATTATCATTATCATTATCATTATCATTATCATTATCATTATCATTATCATTATCATTATCATTATCATTATCATTATCATTATCATTATCATTATTATCATTATCATTATCATTATCATTATCATTATCATTATCATTATCATTATCATTATCATTATCATTATCATTATCATTATCATTATCATTATCATTATCATTATCATTATCATTATCATTATCATTATCATTATCATTATCATTATCATTATCATTATCATTATCATTATCATTATCATTATCATTATCATTATCATTATCATTATCATTATCATTATCATTATCATTATCATTATCATTATCATTATCATTATCATTATCATTATCATTATCATTATCATTATCATTATCATTATCATTATCATTATCATTATCATTATCATTATCATATCATTATCATTCTTATCATTATCATTATCATTATCATTATCATTATCATTATCATTATCATTATCATTATCATTCATTATCATTATCATTATCATTATCATTATCATTATCATTATCATTATCATTATCATTATCATTATCATTATCATTATCATTATCATTATCATTATCATTATCATTATCATTATCATTATCATTATCATTATCATTATCATTATCATTATCATTATCATTATCATTATCATTATCATTATCATTATCATTATCATTATCATTATCATTATCATTATCATTATCATTATCATTATCATTATCATTATCGTTATCATTATCATTATCATTATCATTATCATTATCATTATCATTATCATTATCATTATCATTATCATATCATTATCATATCATTATCATAAGCATAACCATTACCATAACCATTACCATTACCATTACCATTACCATTACCATTACCATTACCATTACCATTAACCATTACCATTACCATTACCATTACCATTACCATTACCATTACCATTACCATTACCATTACCATTACCATTACCATTACCATTACCATTACCATTACCATTACCATTACCATTACCATTACCATTACCATTACCATTACCATTACCATTACCATTACCATTACCATTACCATTACCATTACCATTACCATTACCATTACCATTACCATTACCATTACCATTACCATTACCATTACCATTACCATTACCATTACCATTACCATTACCATTACCATTACCATTACCATTACCATTACCATTACCATTACCATTACCATTACCATTACCATTACCATTACCATTACCATTACCATTACCATTACCATTACCATTACATTACCATTACCATTACCATTACCATTACCATTACCATTACCATTACCATTACCATTACCATTACCATTACCATTACCATTACCATTACCATTACATTACCATTACCATTACCATTACCATTACCATTACCATTACCATTACCATTACCATTACCATTACCATTACCATTACCATTACCATTACCATTACCATTACCATTACCATTACCATTACCATTACCATTACCATTACCATTACCATTACCATTACCATTACCATTACCATTATTGTTATCATTATCATCATCATCATCATCATCATCATCATCATCATCATCATCATCATCATCATCATCATCATCATCATCATCATCATCATCATCATCATCATCATCATCATCATCATCATCATCATCATCATCATCATCATCATCATCATCATCATCATCATCATCATCATCATCATCATCATCATCATCATCATCATCATCATCATCATCATCATCATCATCATCATCATCATCATCATCATCATCATCATCATCATCATCATCATCATCATCATCATCATCATCATCATCATCATCATCATCATCATCATAATCATCATCATTATCATTATCATTATCATTATCATTATCATTATCATTATCATTATCATTATCATTATCATTATCATTATCATTATCATTATCATTATCATTATCATTATCATTATCATTATCATTATCATTATCATTATCATTATCATTATCATTATCATTATCATTATCATTATCATTATCATTATCATTATCATTATCATTATCATTATCATTATCATTATCATTATCATTATCATTATCATTATCATTATCATTATCATTATCATTATCATTATCATTATCATTATCATTATCATTATCATTATCATTATCATTATCGTTATCATTATCATTATCATTATCATTATCATTATCATTATCATTATCATTATCATTATCATTATCATTATCATTATCATTATCATTATCATTATCATTATCATTATCATTATCATAACCATAATCATAATCATAATCATAATCATAATCATAATCATAATCATAATAATAATCATAATCATAATCATAATCATAATCATAATCATAATCATAATCATAATCATAATCATAATCATAATCATAATCATAATCATAATCATAATCATAATCATAATCATAATCATAATCATAATCATAATCATAATCATAATCATAATCATAATCATAATCATAATCATAATCATAATCATAATCATAATCATAATCATAATCATAATCATAATCATAATCATAATCATAATCATAATCATAATCATAATCATAATCATAATCATAATCATAATCATAATCATAATCATAATCATAATCATAATCATAATCATAATCATAATCATAATCATAATCATAATCATAATCATAATCATAATCATAATCATAATCATAATCATAATCATAATCATAATCATAATCATAATCATAATCATAATCATAATCATAATCATAATCATAATCATAATCATAATCATAATCATAATCATAATCATAATCATAATCATAATCATAATCATAATCATAATCATAATCATAATCATAATCATAATCATAATCATAATCATAATCATAATCATAATCATAATCATAATCATAATCATAATCATAATCATAATCATAATCATAATCATAATCATAATCATAATCATAATCATAATCATAATCATAATCATAATCATAATCATAATCATAATCATAATCATAATCATAATCATAATCATAATCATAATCATAATCATATTCATATTCATATTCATATTCATATTCAAATCATAATCATAATCATAATCATAATCATAATCATAATCATATTCATATTCAAATCATAATCATAATCATTACCATTACCATTACCATTACCATTATCATTATCATTATCATTATCATTATCATTATCATTATCATTATCATTAGCATTAGCATTAGCATTAGCATTAGCATTAGCATTAGCATTAGCATTAGCATTAGCATTAGCATTAGCATTAGCATTAGCATTAGCATTAGCATTAGCATTAGCATTAGCATTATCATTATCATTATCATTATCATTATCATTATCATTATCATCATTATCATTATCATCATTATCATTATCATTATCATTATCATTATCATTATCATTATCATTATCATTATCATTATCATTATCATTATCATTATCATTATCATTATCATTATCATTATCATTATCATTATCATTATCATTATCATTATCATTATCATTATCATTATCATTATCATTATCATTATCATTATCATTATCATTATCATTATCATTATCATTATCATTATCATTATCATTATCATTATCATTATCATTATCATTATCATTATCATTATCATTATCATTATCATTATCATTATCATTATCATTATCATTATCATTATCATTATCATTATCATTATCATTATCATTATCATTATCATTATCATTATCATTATCATTATCATTATCATTATCATTATCATTATCATTATCATTATCATTATCATTATCATTATCATTATCATTATCATTATCATTATCATTATCATTATCATTATCATTATCATTATCATTATCATTATCATTATCATTATCATTATCATTATCATTATCATTATCATTATCATTATCATTATCATTATCATTATCATTATCATTATCATTATCATTATCATTATCATTATCATTATCATTATCATTATCATTATCATTATCATTATCATTATCATTATCATTATCATTATCATTATCATTATCATTATCATTATCATTATCATTATCATTATCATTATCATTATCATTATCATTATCATTATCATTATCATTATCATTATCATTATCATTATCATTATCATTATCATTATCATTATCATTATCATTATCATTATCATTATCATTATCATTATCATTATCATTATCATTATCATTATCATTATCATTATCATTATCATTATCATTATCATTATCATTATCATTATCATTATCATTATCATTATCATTATCATTATCATTATCATTATCATTATCATTATCATTATCATTATCATTATCATTATCATTATCATTATCATTATCATTATCATTATCATTATCATTATCATTATCATTATCATTATCATTATCATTATCATTATCATTATCATTATCATTATCATTATCATTATCATTATCATTATCATTATCATTATCATTATCATTATCATTATCATTATCATTATCATTATCATTATCATTACACTGGTCGACAAGGTTTTTCTACTGGCATTGAAATTGCACTTTTCCAAAGGGTTTTGGAGGCCTTAATTTAAATCCAACTTTAAAATTAATGTATCACATCAGGTTTTTCAGATATTACTTTTTAAAATGCCAAAAAACACGTAAATTCGGCTTTTTGAGGCTGTCTAAATTTATTTAGTAGCTTTTTTTCAATAAAATCCGTGAATGTTTTCCAAATCTAAAATCCCTTTATTCAATATTCAATTGAAATATTTATATTATTTCATATGATATTTCAAAAAAAACTTCAAAATTTGTTAGATATCACATGTCTTACAAGAAACTAAAAGAAACGCTTAACCACTTTTGCTAAAATAGTTTTCAACAGAAAAAGGCAAAACGGTTTGAAAGTAAGTTTGGTTCTTGTAACGAATCTGTTGTCTAAATAATTTTATTATAGCAAGTTTTTGAAATATATTAAAAAATTATGTTGAAAACGGGTATTTTTAAAACTTGAGCAAATAGTTAAAATATGAGTTTGGATTCGAAATCAGCACTAAAAATGTAGTCCAAAACGTAATTTACAAAACTATTAAAGTATCAAATTCAAGTTTTTTCGAGACTTCATATAGATTCAAATAAAGACTCATAACTAATGCGAATTTCCAGAAACTAAATAGGATAATAAAATCCTTTGAATTGTATCCAAAAGAGAAAGGTTTGTACTTTTCAAAATCATCATACAATTATTGTTAAGAGATATTTTGAGTTTGAACTTAGGCTTAAAAAACCCGTTTTTGTTTTTTTTAGCATTTTTAAAGGGGCATATTTTAAAAACCTGATGTGATAGAAAAATTAAAAGGTTAGATTCGAATTTAGGACATCTTAATTCTTTAAAAAAGTATTCTTTTGTTTGTGCAACAGAAAAAAAACGTAATTTTGTCAACCAGTGTTATCATTATTATTATCATTATCATTATCATTATCATTATCATTATCATTATCATTATCATTATCATTATCATTATCATTATCATTATCATTATCATTATCATTATCATTATCATTATCATTATCATTATCATTATCATTATCATTATCGTTATCATTATCGTTATCATTATCATTACCGTTATCGTTATCGTTATCGTTATCGTTATCGTTATCGTTATCGTTATCGTTATCGTTATCGTTATCGTTATCGTTATCATTATCATTATCATTATCATTATCATTATCATTATCATTATCATTATCATTATCATTATCATTATCATTATCATTATCATTATCATTATCATTATCATTATCATTATCATTATCATTATCATTATCATTATCATTATCATTATCATTATCATTATCATTATCATTATCATTATCATTATCATTATCATTATCATTATCATTATCATTATCATTATCATTATCATTATCATTATCATTATCATTATCATTATCATTATCATTATCATTATCATTATCATTATCATTATCATTATCATTATCATTATCATTATCATTATCATTATCATTATCATTATCATTATCATTATCATTATCATTATCATTATCATTATCATTATCATTATCATTATCATTATCATTATCATTATCATTATCATTATCATTATCATTATCATTATCATTATCATTATCATTATCATTATCATTATCATTATCATTATCATTACACTGGTCGACAAGGTTTTTCTACTGGCATTGAAATTGCACTTTTCCAAAGGGTTTTGGAGGCCTTAATTTAAATCCAACTTTAAAATTAATGTATCACATCAGGTTTTTCAGATATTACTTTTTAAAATGCCAAAAAACACGTAAATTCGGCTTTTTGAGGCTGTCTAAATTTATTTAGTAGCTTTTTTTCAATAAAATCCGTGAATGTTTTCCAAATCTAAAATCCCTTTATTCAATATTCAATTGAAATATTTATATTATTTCATATGATATTTCAAAAAAAACTTCAAAATTTGTTAGATATCACATGTCTTACAAGAAACTAAAAGAAACGCTTAACCACTTTTGCTAAAATAGTTTTCAACAGAAAAAGGCAAAACGGTTTGAAAGTAAGTTTGGTTCTTGTAACGAATCTGTTGTCTAAATAATTTTATTATAGCAAGTTTTTGAAATATATTAAAAAATGTAAAAATTATGTTGAAAACGGGTATTTTTAAAACTTGAGCAAATAGTTAAAATATGAGTTTGGATTCGAAATCAGCACTAAAAATGTAGTCCAAAACGTAATTTACAAAACTATTAAAGTATCAAATTCAAGTTTTTTCGAGACTTCATATAGATTCAAATAAAGACTCATAACTAATGCGAATTTCCAGAAACTAAGTAGGATAATAAAATCCTTTGAATTGTATCCAAAAGAAAAAAGGTTTGTACTTTTCAAAATCATCATACAATTATTGTTAAGAGATATTTTGAGTTTGAACTTAGGCTTAAAAAACCCGTTTTTGTTTGTTTTTAGCATTTTTAAAGGGGCATATTTTAAAAACCTGATGTGATAGAAAAATTAAAAGGTTAGATTCGAATTTAGGACATCTTAATTCTTTAAAAAAGTATTCTTTTGTTTGTGCAACAGAAAAAAAACGTAATTTTGTCAACCAGTGTTATCATTATCATTATCATTATCGTTATCATTATCATTACCGTTATCGTTATCGTTATCGTTATCATTATCATTATCATTATCATTATCATTATCATTATCATTATCATTATCATTATCATTATCATTATCATTATCATTATCATTATCATTATCATTATCATTATCATTATCATTATCATTATCATTATCATTATCATTATCATTATCATTATCATTATCATTATCATTATCATTATCATTATCATTATCATTATCATTATCATTATCATTATCATTATCATTATCATTATCATTATCATTATCATTATCATTATCATTATCATTATCATTATCATTATCATTATCATTATCATTATCATTATCATTATCATTATCATTATCATTATCATTATCATTATCATTATCATTATCATTATCATTATCATTATCATTATCATTATCATGATCATTATCATTATCATTATCATTATCATTATCATTATCATTATCATTATCATTATCATTATCATTATCATTATCATTATCATTATCATTATCATTATCATTATCATTATCATTATCATTATCATTATCATTATCATTATCATTATCATTATCATTATCATTATCATTATCATTATCATTATCATTATCATTATCATTATCATTATCATTATCATTATCATTATCATTATCATTATCATTATCATTATCATTATCATTATCATTATCATTATCATTATCATTATCATTATCATTATCATTATCATTATCATTATCATTATCATTATCATTATCATTATCATTATCATTATCATTATCATTATCATTATCATTATCATTATCATTATCATTATCATTATCATTATCATTATCATTATCATTATAATTATCATTATCATTATCATTATCATTATCATTATCATATCATTATCATTATCATTATCATTATCATTATCATTATCATTATCATTATCATTATCATTATCATTATCATTATCATTATCATTATCATTATCATTATCATTATCATTATCATTATCATTATCATTATCATTATCATTATCATTATCATTATCATTATCATTATCATTATCATTATCATTATCATTATCATTATCATATCATTATCATTAGCATAACCATTACCATAACCATTACCATTACCATTACCATTACCATTACCATTACCATTACCATTACCATTACCATTACCATTACCATTACCATTACCATTACCATTACCATTACCATTACCATTACCATTACCATTACCATTACCATTACCATTACCATTACCATTACCATTACCATTACCATTACCATTACCATTACCATTACCATTACCAGTACCATTACCATGGTACATGGTACCATGTACCATTACCATTACCATGTACCATTACCATGTACCATTACCATTACCATTACCATTACCATTACCATTACCATTACCATTACCATTACCATTACCATTACCATTACCATTACCATTACCATTACCATTACCATTACCATTACCATTACCATTACCATTACCATTACCATTTCCATTACCATTACCATTACATTACCATTACCATTACCATTACCATTACCATTACCATTACCATTACCATTACCATTACCATTACCATTACCATTACCATTACCATTACCATTACCATTACCATTACCATTACCATTACCATTACCATTACCATTACCATTACCATTACCATTACCATTACCATTACCATTACCATTACCATTACCATTACCATTACCATTACCATTACCATTACCATTACCATTATTGTTATCATTATCATCATCATCATCATCATCATCATCATCATCATCATCATCATCATCATCATCATCATCATCATCATCATCATCATCATCATCATCATCATCATCATCATCACCATCATCATCATCATCATCATCATCATCATCATCATCATCATCATCATCATCATCATCATCATCATCATCATCATCATCATCATCATCATCATCATCATCATCATCATCATCATCATCATCATCATCATCATCATCATCATCATCATCATCATCATCATCATCATCATCATCATCATCATCATCATCATCATCATCATCATCATCATCATCATCATAATCATCATCATTATCATTATCATTATCATTATCATTATCATTATCATTATCATTATCATTATCATTATCATTATCATTATCATTATCATTATCATTATCATTATCATTATCATTATCATTATCATTATCATTATCATTATCATTATCATTATCATTATCATTATCATTATCATTATCATTATCATTATCATTATCATTATCATTATCATTATCATTATCATTATCATTATCATTATCATTATCATTATCGTTATCATTATCATTATCATTATCATTATCATTATCATTATCATTATCATTATCATAACCATAATCATAATCATAATCATAATCATAATCATAATCATAATCATAATCATATAATCATAATCATAATCATAATCATAATCATAATCATAATCATAATCATAATCATAATCATAATCATAATCATAATCATAATCATAATCATAATCATAATCATAATCATAATCATAATCATAATCATAATCATAATCATAATCATAATCATAATCATAATCATAATCATAATCATAATCATAATCATAATCATAATCATAATCATAATCATAATCATAATCATAATCATAATCATAATCATAATCATAATCATAATCATAATCATAATCATAATCATAATCATAATCATAATCATAATCATAATCATAATCATAATCATAATCATAATCATAATCATAATCATAATCATAATCATAATCATAATCATAATCATAATCATAATCATAATCATAATCATAATCATAATCATAATCATAATCATAATCATAATCATAATCATAATCATAATCATAATCATAATCATAATCATAATCATAATCATAATCATAATCATAATCATAATCATAATCATAATCATAATCATAATCATAATCATAATCATAATCATAATCATAATCATAATCATAATCATAATCATAATCATAATCATAATCATAATCATAATCATAATCATAATCATAATCATATCATAATCATAATCATAATCATAATCATAATCATAATCATAATCATAATCATAATCATAATCATAATCATAATCATAATCATAATCATAATCATAATCATAATCATAATCATAATCATAATCATAATCATAATCATAATCATAATCATAATCATAATCATAATCATAATCATAATCATAATCATAATCATAATCATAATCATAATCATAATCATAATCATAATCATAATCATAATCATAATCATAATCATAATCATAATCATAATCATAATCATAATCATAATCATAATCATAATCATAATCATAATCATAATCATAATCATAATCATAATCATAATCATAATCATAATCATAATCATAATCATAATCATAATCATAATCATAATCATAATCATAATCATAATCATAATCATAATCATAATCATATTCATATTCATATTCATATTCATATTCATATTCATATTCATATTCAAATCATAATCATAATCATAATCATAATCATAATCATAATCATAATCATAATCATATTCATATTCAAATCATAATCATAATCATTACCATTACCATTACCATTACCATTATCATTATCATTATCATTATCATTATCATTATCATTATCATTATCATTATCATTATCATTATCATTATCATTATCATTATCATTAGCATTAGCATTAGCATTAGCATTAGCATTAGCATTAGCATTAGCATTAGCATTAGCATTAGCATTAGCATAAGCATTAGCATTAGCATTAGCATTATCATTATCATTATCATTATCATTATCATTATCATTATCATTATCATTATCATTATCATTATCATTATCATTATCATTATCATTATCATTATCATTATCATTATCATCATTATCATTATCATTATCATTATCATTATCATTATCATTATCATTATCATTATCATTATCATTATCATTATCATTATCATTATCATTATCATTATCATTATCATTATCACTATCATTATCATTATCATTATCATTATCATTATCATTATCATTATCATTATCATTATCATTATCATTATCATTATCATTATCATTATCATTATCATTATCATTATCATTATCATTATCATTATCATTATCATTATCATTATCATTATCATTATCATTATCATTATCATTATCATTATCATTATCATTATCATTATCATTATCATTATCATTATCATTATCATTATCATTATCATTATCATTATCATTATCATTATCATTATCATTATCATTATCATTATCATTATCATTATCATTATCATTATCATTATCATTATCATTATCATTATCATTATCATTATCATTATCATTATCATTATCATTATCATTATCATTATCATTATCATTATCATTATCATTATCATTATCATTATCATTATCATTATCATTATCATTATCATTATCATTATCATTATCATTATCATTATCATTATCATTATCATTATCATTATCATTATCATTATCATTATCATTATCATTATCATTATCATTATCATTATCATTATCATTATCATTATCATTATCATTATCATTATCATTATCATTATCATTATCATTATCATTATCATTATCATTATCATTATCATTATCATTATCATTATCATTATCATTATCATTATCATTATCATCATCATTATCATTATCATTATCATTATCATTATCATTATCATTATCATTATCATTATCATTATCATTATCATTATCATTATCATTATCATTATCATTATCATTATCATTATCATTATCATTATCATTATCATTATCATTATCATTATCATTATCATATCATTATCATTAGCATAACCATTACCATAACCATTACCATTACCATTACCATTACCATTACCATTACCATTACCATTACCATTACCATTACCATTACCATTACCATTACCATTACCATTACCATTACCATTACCATTACCATTACCATTACCATTACCATACATTACCATTACCATTACCATTACCATTACCATTACCATTACCATTACCATTACCATTACCATTACCATTACATTACCATTACCATTACCATTACCATTACCATTACCATTACCATTACCATTACCATTACCATTACCATTACCATTACCATTACCATTACCATGACCATTACCATTACCATTACCATTACCATTACCATTACCATTACCATTACCATTACCATTACCATTACCATTACCATTACCATTACCATTACCATTACCATTACCATGACCATGTCATGGTACCATGGTACCATTACCATTACCATTACATGTACCATGTACCATTACCATGTACATTACTGGTAAGTCATTACCATTGACCATGTACCATTACCATTACATTACCATTACCATTACCATTACCATTACCATTACCATTACCATTACCATTACCATTACCATTACCATTACCATTACCATTACCATTACCATTACCATTACCATTACCATTACCATTACCATTACATTACCATTACATTACATTACATTACATTACCATTACCATGTACCATTACTTATTGTTATCATTATCATCATCATCATCATCATCATCATCATCATCATCATCATCATCATCATCATCATCATCATCATCATCATCATCATCATCATCATCATCATCATCATCATCATCATCATCATCATCATCATCAGCATCATCATCATCATCATCATCATCATCATCATCATCATCATCATCATCATCATCATCATCATCATCATCATCATCATCATCATCATCATCATCATCATCATCATCATCATCATCATCATCATCATCATCATCATCATCATCATCATCATCATCATCATCATCATCATCATCATCATCATCATCATCATCATCATCATCATCATCATCATCATCATCATCATCATCATCATCATCATCATCATCATCATCATCATCATCATCATCATCATCATCATCATAATCATCATCATTATCATTATCATTATCATTATCATTATCATTATCATTATCATTATCATTATCATTATCATTATCATTATCATTATCATTATCATTATCATTATCATTATCATTATCATTATCATTATCATTATCATTATCATTATCATTATCATTATCATTATCATTATCATTATCATTATCATTATCATTATCATTATCATTATCATTATCATTATCATTATCATTATCATTATCATTATCATTATCATTATCATTATCATTATCATTATCATTATCATTATCATTATCATTATCATTATCATTATCATTATCATTATCATTATCATTATCATTATCATTATCATTATCGTTATCATTATCATTATCATTATCATTATCATTATCATTATCATTATCATTATCATTATCATTATCATTATCATTATCATTATCATAACCATAATCATAATCATAATCATAATCATAATCATAATCATAATCATAATCATAATCATAATCATAATCATAATCATAATCATAATCATAATCATAATCATAATCATAATCATAATCATAATCATAATCATAATCATAATCATAATCATAATCATAATCATAATCATAATCATAATCATAATCATAATCATAATCATAATCATAATCATAATCATAATCATAATCATAATCATAATCATAATCATAATCATAATCATAATCATAATCATAATCATAATCATAATCATAATCATAATCATAATCATAATCATAATCATAATCATAATCATAATCATAATCATAATCATAATCATAATCATAATCATAATCATAATCATAATCATACTCATAATCATAATCATAATCATAATCATAATCATAATCATAATCATAATCATAATCATAATCATAATCATAATCATAATCATAATCATAATCATAATCATAATCATAATCATAATCATAATCATAATCATAATCATAATCATAATCATAATCATAATCATAATCATAATCATAATCATAATCATAATCATAATCATAATCATAATCATAATCATAATCATAATCATAATCATAATCATAATCATAATCATAATCATAATCATAATCATAATCATAATCATAATCATAATCATAATCATAATCATAATCATAATCATAATCATAATCATAATCATAATCATAATCATAATCATAATCATAATCATAATCATAATCATAATCATAATCATAATCATAATCATAATCATAATCATAATCATAATCATAATCATAATCATAATCATAATCATAATCATAATCATAATCATAATCATAATCATAATCATAATCATAATCATAATCATAATCATAATCATAATCATAATCATAATCATAATCATAATCATAATCATAATCATAATCATAATCATAATCATAATCATATTCATATTCATATTCATATTCATATTCAAATCATAATCATAATCATAATCATAATCATAATCATATTCAAATCATAATCATAATCATTACCATTACCATTACCATTACCATTATCATTATCATTATCATTATCATTATCATTATCATTATCATTATCATTATCATTATCATTATCATTATCATTATCATTATCATTATCATTATCATTATCATTATCATTATCATTATCATTATCATTATCATTATCATTATCATTATCATTATCATTATCATTATCATTATCATTATTATTATCATTATCATTATCATTATCATTATCATTATCATTATCATTATCATTATCATTATCATTATCATTATCATTATCATTATCATTATCATTATCATTATCATTATCATTATCATTATCATTATCATTATCATTATCATAATCATTATCATTATCATTATCATTATCATTATCATTATCATTATCATTATCATTATCATTATCATTATCATTATCATTATCATTATCATTATCATTATCATTATCATTATCATTATCATTATCATTATCATTATCATTATCATTATCATTATCATTATCATTATCATTATCATTATCATTATCATTATCATTATCATTATCATTATCATTATCATTATCATTATCATTATCATTATCATTATCATTATCATTATCATTATCATTATCATTATCATTATCATTATCATTATCATTATCATTATCATTATCATTATCATTATCATTATCATTATCATTATCATTATCATTATCATTATCATTATCATTATCATTATCATTATCATTATCATTATCATTATCATTATCATTATCATTATCATTATCATTATCATTATCATTATCATTATCATTATCATTATCATTATCATTATCATTATCATTATCATTATCATTATCATTATCATTATCATTATCATTATCATTATCATTATCATTATCATTATCATTATCATTATCATTATCATTATCATTATCATTATCATTATCATTATCATTATCATTATCATTATCATTATCATTATCATTATCATTATCATTATCATTATCATTATCATTATCATTATCATTATCATTATCATTATCATATCATTATCATTAGCATAACCATTACCATAACCATTACCATTACCATTACCATTACCATTACCATTACCATTACCATTACCATTACCATTACCATTACCATTACCATTACCATTACCATTACCATTACCATTACCATTACCATTACCATTACCATTACCATTACCATTACCATTACCATTACCATTACCATTACCATTACCATTACCATTACCATTACCATTACCATTACCATTACCATTACCATTACCATTACCATTACCATTACCATTACCATTACCATTACCATTACCATTACCATTACCATTACCATTACCATTACCATTACCATTACCATTACCATTACCATTACCATTACCATTACCATTACCATTACCATTACCATTACCATTACCATTACCATTACCATTACCATTACCATTACCATTACCATTACCATTACCATTACCATTACCATTACCATTACCATTACCATTACCATTACCATTACCATTACCATTACCATTACCATTACCATTACCATTACCATTACCATTACCATTACCATTACCATTACCATTACCATTACCATTACCATTACCATTACCATTACCATTACCATTACCATTACCATTACCATTACCATTACCATTACCATTACCATTACCATTACCATTACCATTACCATTACCATTACCATTACCATTACCATTACCATTACCATTACCATTACCATTACCATTACCATTACCATTACCATTATTGTTATCATTATCATCATCATCATCATCATCATCATCATCATCATCATCATCATCATCATCATCATCATCATCATCATCATCATCATCATCATCATCATCATCATCATCATCATCATCATCATCATCATCATCATCATCATCATCATCATCATCATCATCATCATCATCATCATCATCATCATCATCATCATCATCATCATCATCATCATCATCATCATCATCATCATCATCATCATCATCATCATCATCATCATCATCATCATCATCATCATCATCATCATCATCATCATCATCATCATCATCATCATCATCATCATCATCATCATCATCATCATCATCATCATCATCATCATCATCATCATCATCATCATAATCATCATCATTATCATTATCATTATCATTATCATTATCATTATCATTATCATTATCATTATCATTATCATTATCATTATCATTATCATTATCATTATCATTATCATTATCATTATCATTATCATTATCATTATCATTATCATTATCATTATCATTATCATTATCATTATCATTATCATTATCATTATCATTATCATTATCATTATCATTATCGTTATCATTATCATTATCATTATCATTATCATTATCATTATCATTATCATTATCATTATCATTATCATTATCATTATCATTATCATAACCATAATCATAATCATAATCATAATCATAATCATAATCATAATCATAATCATAATCATAATCATAATCATAATCATAATCATAATCATAATCATAATCATAATCATAATCATAATCATAATCATAATCATAATCATAATCATAATCATAATCATAATCATAATCATAATCATAATCATAATCATAATCATAATCATAATCATAATCATAATCATAATCATAATCATAATCATAATCATAATCATAATCATAATCATAATCATAATCATAATCATAATCATAATCATAATCATAATCATAATCATAATCATAATCATAATCATAATCATAATCATAATCATAATCATAATCATAATCATAATCATAATCATAATCATAATCATAATCATAATCATAATCATAATCATAATCATAATCATAATCATAATCATAATCATAATCATAATCATAATCATAATCATAATCATAATCATACTCATAATCATAATCATAATCATAATCATAATCATAATCATAATCATAATCATAATCATAATCATAATCATAATCATAATCATAATCATAATCATAATCATAATCATAATCATAATCATAATCATAATCATAATCATAATCATAATCATAATCATAATCATAATCATAATCATAATCATAATCATAATCATAATCATAATCATAATCATAATCATAATCATAATCATAATCATAATCATAATCATAATCATAATCATAATCATAATCATAATCATAATCATAATCATAATCATAATCATAATCATAATCATAATCATAATCATAATCATAATCATAATCATAATCATAATCATAATCATAATCATAATCATAATCATAATCATAATCATAATCATAATCATAATCATAATCATAATCATAATCATAATCATAATCATAATCATAATCATAATCATAATCATAATCATAATCATAATCATAATCATAATCATAATCATAATCATAATCATAATCATAATCATAATCATAATCATATTCATATTCATATTCATATTCATATTCAAATCATAATCATAATCATAATCATAATCATAATCATATTCAAATCATAATCATAATCATTACCATTACCATTACCATTACCATTATCATTATCATTATCATTATCATTATCATTATCATTATCATTATCATTATCATTATCATTATCATTATCATTATCATTATCATTATCATTATCATTATCATTATCATTATCATTATCATTATCATTATCATTATCATTATCATTATCATTATCATTATCATTAGCATTAGCATTAGCATTAGCATTAGCATTAGCATTAGCATTAGCATTAGCATTAGCATTAGCATTAGCATTAGCATTAGCATTAGCATTAGCATTAGCATTAGCATTAGCATTAGCATTAGCATTAGCATTAGCATTAGCATTAGCATTAGCATTAGCATTAACATTAGCATTAGCATTAGCATTAGCATTAGCATTAGCATTAGCATTAGCATTAGCATTAGCATTAGCATTAGCATTAGCATTAGCATTAGCATTAGCATTAGCATTAGCATTAGCATTAGCATTAGCGTTAGCATTATCATTATCATTATCATTATCATTATCATTATCATTATCATTATCATTATCATTATCATTATCATTATCATTATCATTATCATTATCATTATCATTATCATTATCATTATCATTATCATTATCATTATCATTATCATTATCATTATCATTATCATTATCATTATCATTATCATTATCATTATCATTATCATTATCATTATCATTATCATTATCATTATCATTATCATTATCATTATCATTATCATTATCATTATCATTATCATTATCATTATCATTATCATTATCATTATCATTATCATTATCATTATCATTATCATTATCATTATCATTATCATTATCATTATCATTATCATTATCATTATCATTATCATTATCATTATCATTATCATTATCATTATCATTATCATTATCATTATCATTATCATTATCATTATCATTATCATTATCATTATCATTATCATTATCATTATCATTATCATTATCATTATCATTATCATTATCATTATCATTATCATTATCATTATCATTATCATTATCATTATCATTATCATTATCATTATCATTATCATTATCATTATCATTATCATTATCATTATCATTATCATTATCATTATCATTATCATTATCATTATCATTATCATTATCATTATCATTATCATTATCATTATCATTATCATTATCATTATCATTATCATTATCATTATCATTATCATTATCATTATCATTATCATTATCATTATCATTATCATTATCATTATCATTATCATTATCATTATCATTATCATTATCATTATCATTATCATTATCATTATCATTACCATTATCATTATCATTATCATTATCATTATCATTATCATTATCATTATCATTATCATTATCATTATCATTATCATTATCATTATCATTATCATTATCATTATCATTATCATTATCATTATCATTATCATTATCATTATCATTATCATTATCATTATCATTATCATTATCATTATCATTATCATTATCATTATCATTATCATTAGCATAACCATTACCATAACCATTACCATTACCATTACCATTACCATTACCATTACCATTACCATTACCATTACCATTACCATTACCATTACCATTACCATTACCATTACCATTACCATTACCATTACCATTACCATTACCATTACCATTACCATTACCATTACCATTACCATTACCATTACCATTACCATTACCATTACCATCATAACCATTACCATAACCATTACCATTACCATTACCATTACCATTACCATTACCATTACCATTACCATTACCATTACCATTACCATTACCATTACCATTACCATTACCATTACCATTTACCATTACCATTACCATTACCATTACCATTACCATTACCATTACCATTACCATTACCATTACCATTACCATTACCATTACCATTACCATTACCATTACCATTACCATTACCATTACCATTACCATTACCATTACCATTACCATTACCATTACCATTACCATTACCATTACCATTACCATTACCATTACCATTACCATTACCATTACCATTACCATTACCATTACCATTATCATTACCATTATCCATTATCATTATCATTCATCATCATCATCATCATCATCATCATCATCATCATCATCATCATCATCATCATCATCATCATCATCATCATCATCATCATCATCATCATCATCATCATCATCATCATCATCATCATCATCATCATCATCATCATCATCATCATCATCATCATCATCATCATCATCATCATCATCATCATCATCATCATCATCATCATCATCATCATCATCATCATCATCATCATCATCATCATCATCATCATCATCATCATCATCATCATCATCATCATCATCATCATCATCATCATCATCATCATCATCATCATCATCATCATCATCATCATCATCATCATCATCATCATCATCATCATCATCATCATCATCATCATCATCATCATCATCATCATCATCATCATCATCATCATCATCATCATCATCATCATCATCATCATCATCATCATCATCATCATCATCATCATCATCATCATCATCATCATCATCATCATCATCATCATCATCATCATCATCATCATCATCATCATCATCATCATCATCATCATCATCATCATCATCATCATCATCATCATCATCATCATCATCATCATCATCATCATCATCATCATCATCATCATCATCATCATCATCATCATCATCATCATCATCATCATCATCATCATCATCATCATCATCATCATCATCATCATCATCATCATCATCATCATCATCATCATCATCATCATCATCATCATCATCATCATCATCATCATCACATCATCATCATCATCATCATCATCATCATCATCATCATCATCATCATCATCATCACATCATCATCATCACATCATCATCATCACATCATCATCATCATCATTATCATATCACTTATCATTATCATTATCATTATCATTATCATTATCATTATCATTATCATTATCATTATCATTATCATTATCACTTATCACTATCACTATCACTATCACTATCACTATCACTATCACTATCACTATCACTATCACTATCATTATACATTATCATTATCTATCATTATCATTATCATTATCATTATCATTATCATTCATTATCATTATCATTATCATTATCATTATCATTATCATTATCATTATCATTATCATTATCATTATCATTATCATTATCATTATCATTATCATTATCATTATCATTACATTATCATTATCATTATCATTATCATTATCATTATCATTATCATTATCATTATCATTATCATTATCATTATCATTATCATTATATCATTATCATTATCATTATCATTATCATTATCATTATCATTATCATTATCATTATCATTATCATTATCATTATCATTATCATTATCATTATCATTATCATTATCATTATCATTATCATTATCATTATCATTATCATTATCATTATCATTATCATTATCATTATCATTATCATTATCATTATCATTATCATTATCATGATCATTATCATTATCATTATCATTATCATTATCATTATCATTATCATTATCATTATCATTATCATTATCATTATCATTATCATTATCATTATCATTATCATTATCATTATCATTATCATTATCATTATCATTATCATTATCATTATCATTATCATTATCATTATCATTATCATTATCATTATCATTATCATTATCATTATCATTATCATTATCATTATCATTATCATTATCATTATCATTATCATTATCATTATCATTATCATTATCATTATCATTATCATTATCATTATCATTATCATTATCATTATCATTATCATTATCATTATCATTATCATTATCATTATCATTATCATTATCATTATCATTATCATTATCATTATCATTATCATTATCATTATCATTATCATTATCATTATCATTATCATTATCATTATCATTATCATTATCATTATCATTATCATTATCATTATCATTATCATTATCATTATCATTATCATTATCATTATCATTATCATTATCATTATCATTATCATTATCATTATCATTATCATTATCATTATCATTATCATTATCATTATCATTATCATTATCATTATCATTATCATTATCATTATCATTATCATTATCATTATCATTATCATTATCATTATCATTATCATTATCATTATCATTATCATTATCATTATCATTATCATTATCATTATCATTATCATTATCATTATCATTATCATTATCATTATCATTATCATTATCATTATCATTATCATTATCATTATCATTATCATTATCATTATCATTATCATTATCATTATCATTATCATTATCATTATCATTATCATTATCATTATCATTATCATTATCATTATCATTATCATTATCATTATCATTATCATTATCATTATCATTATCATTATCATTATCATTATCATTATCATTATCATTATCATTATCATTATCATTATCATTATCATTATCATTATCATTATCATTATCATTATCATTATCATTATCATTATCATTATCATTATCATTATCATTATCATTATCATTATCATTATCATTATCATTATCATTATCATTATCATTATCATTATCATTATCATTATCATTATCATTATCATTATCATTATCATTATCATTATCATTATCATTATCATTATCATTATCATTATCATTATCATTATCATTATCATTATCATTATCATTATCATTATCATTATCATTATCATTATCATTATCATTATCATTATCATTATCATTATCATTATCATTATCATTATCATTATCATTATCATTATCATTATCATTATCATTATCATTATCATTATCATTATCATTATCATTATCATTATCATTATCATTATCATTATCATTATCATTATCATTATCATTATCATTATCATTATCATTATCATTATCATTATCATTATCATTATCATTATCATTATCATTATCATTATCATTATCATTATCATTATCATTATCATTATCATTATCATTATCATTATCATTATCATTATCATTATCATTATCATTATCATTATCATTATCATTATCATTATCATTATCATTATCATTATCATTATCATTATCATTATCATTATCATTATCATTATCATTATCATTATCATTATCATTATCATTATCATTATCATTATCATTATCATTATCATTATCATTATCATTATCATTATCATTATCATTATCATTATCATTATCATTATCATTATCATTATCATTATCATTATCATTATCATTATCATTATCATTATCATTATCATTATCATTATCATTATCATTATCATTATCATTATCATTATCATTATCATTATCATTATCATTATCATTATCATTATCATTATCATTATCATTATCATTATCATTATCATTATCATTATCATTATCATTATCATTATCATTATCATTATCATTATCATTATCATTATCATTATCATTATCATTATCATTATCATTATCATTATCATTATCATTATCATTATCATTATCATTATCATTATCATTATCATTATCATTATCATTATCATTATCATTATCATTATCATTATCATTATCATTATCATTATCATTATCATTATCATTATCATTATCATTATCATTATCATTATCATTATCATTATCATTATCATTATCATTATCATTATCATTAT
This sequence comes from Eupeodes luniger, assembly GCA_951509635.1. Lineage (NCBI taxonomy): Eukaryota > Metazoa > Arthropoda > Insecta > Diptera > Syrphidae > Eupeodes > Eupeodes luniger. Next base: position 15,681 of record CATOCI010000038.1, on the reverse strand, counting down.
CATTATCATTATCATTATCATTATCATTATCATTATCATTATCATTATCATTATCATTATCATTATCATTATCATTATCATTATCATTATCATTATCATTATCATTATCATTATCATTATCATTATCATTATCATTATCATTATCATTATCATTATCATTATCATTATCATTATCATTATCATTATCATTATCATTATCATTATCATTATCATTATCATTATCATTATCATTATCATTATCATTATCATTATCATTATCATTATCATTATCATTATCATTATCATTATCATTATCATTATCATTATCATTATCATTATCATTATCATTATCATTATCATTATCATTATCATTATCATTATCATTATCATTATCATTATCATTATCATTATCATTATCATTATCATTATCATTATCATTATCATTATCATTATCATTATCATTATCATTATCATTATCATTATCATTATCATTATCATTATCATTATCATTATCATTATCATTATCATTATCATTATCATTATCATTATCATTATCATTATCATTATCATTATCATTATCATTATCATTATCATTATCATTATCATTATCATTATCATTATCATTATCATTATCATTATCATTATCATTATCATTATCATTATCATTATCATTATCATTATCATTATCATTATCATTATCATTATCATTATCATTATCATTATCATTATCATTATCATTATCATTATCATTATCATTATCATTATCATTATCATTATCATTATCATTATCATTATCATTATCATTATCATTATCATTATCATTATCATTATCATTATCATTATCATTATCATTATCATTATCATTATCATTATCATTATCATTATCATTATCATTATCATTATCATTATCATTATCATTATCATTATCATTATCATTATCATTATCATTATCATTATCATTATCATTATCATTATCATTATCATTATCATTATCATTATCATTATCATTATCATTATCATTATCATTATCATTATCATTATCATTATCATTATCATTATCATTATCATTATCATTATCATTATCATTATCATTATCATTATCATTATCATTATCATTATCATTATCATTATCATTATCATTATCATTATCATTATCATTATCATTATCATTATCATTATCATTATCATTATCATTATCATTATCATTATCATTATCATTATCATTATCATTATCATTATCATTATCATTATCATTATCATTATCATTATCATTATCATTATCATTATCATTATCATTATCATTATCATTATCATTATCATTATCATTATCATTATCATTATCATTATCATTATCATTATCATTATCATTATCATTATCATTATCATTATCATTATCATTATCATTATCATTATCATTATCATTATCATTATCATTATCATTATCATTATCATTATCATTATCATTATCATTATCATTATCATTATCATTATCATTATCATTATCATTATCATTATCATTATCATTATCATTATCATTATCATTATCATTATCATTATCATTATCATTATCATTATCATTATCATTATCATTATCATTATCATTATCATTATCATTATCATTATCATTATCATTATCATTATCATTATCATTATCATTATCATTATCATTATCATTATCATTATCATTATCATTATCATTATCATTATCATTATCATTATCATTATCATTATCATTATCATTATCATTATCATTATCATTATCATTATCATTATCATTATCATTATCATTATCATTATCATTATCATTATCATTATCATTATCATTATCATTATCATTATCATTATCATTATCATTATCATTATCATTATCATTATCATTATCATTATCATTATCATTATCATTATCATTATCATTATCATTATCATTATCATTATCATTATCATTATCATTATCATTATCATTATCATTATCATTATCATTATCATTATCATTATCATTATCATTATCATTATCATTATCATTATCATTATCATTATCATTATCATTATCATTATCATTATCATTATCATTATCATTATCATTATCATTATCATTATCATTATCATTATCATTATCATTATCATTATCATTATCATTATCATTATCATTATCATTATCATTATCATTATCATTATCATTATCATTATCATTATCATTATCATTATCATTATCATTATCATTATCATTATCATTATCATTATCATTATCATTATCATTATCATTATCATTATCATTATCATTATCATTATCATTATCATTATCATTATCATTATCATTATCATTATCATTATCATTATCATTATCATTATCATTATCATTATCATTATCATTATCATTATCATTATCATTATCATTATCATTATCATTATCATTATCATTATCATTATCATTATCATTATCATTATCATTATCATTATCATTATCATTATCATTATCATTATCATTATCATTATCATTATCATTATCATTATCATTATCATTATCATTATCATTATCATTATCATTATCATTATCATTATCATTATCATTATCATTATCATTATCATTATCATTATCATTATCATTATCATTATCATTATCATTATCATTATCATTATCATTATCATTATCATTATCATTATCATTATCATTATCATTATCATTATCATTATCATTATCATTATCATTATCATTATCATTATCATTATCATTATCATTATCATTATCATTATCATTATCATTATCATTATCATTATCATTATCATTATCATTATCATTATCATTATCATTATCATTATCATTATCATTATCATTATCATTATCATTATCATTATCATTATCATTATCATTATCATTATCATTATCATTATCATTATCATTATCATTATCATTATCATTATCATTATCATTATCATTATCATTATCATTATCATTATCATTATCATTATCATTATCATTATCATTATCATTATCATTATCATTATCATTATCATTATCATTATCATTATCATTATCATTATCATTATCATTATCATTATCATTATCATTATCATTATCATTATCATTATCATTATCATTATCATTATCATTATCATTATCATTATCATTATCATTATCATTATCATTATCATTATCATTATCATTATCATTATCATTATCATTATCATTATCATTATCATTATCATTATCATTATCATTATCATTATCATTATCATTATCATTATCATTATCATTATCATTATCATTATCATTATCATTATCATTATCATTATCATTATCATTATCATTATCATTATCATTATCATTATCATTATCATTATCATTATCATTATCATTATCATTATCATTATCATTATCATTATCATTATCATTATCATTATCATTATCATTATCATTATCATTATCATTATCATTATCATTATCATTATCATTATCATTATCATTATCATTATCATTATCATTATCATTATCATTATCATTATCATTATCATTATCATTATCATTATCATTATCATTATCATTATCATTATCATTATCATTATCATTATCATTATCATTATCATTATCATTATCATTATCATTATCATTATCATTATCATTATCATTATCATTATCATTATCATTATCATTATCATTATCATTATCATTATCATTATCATTATCATTATCATTATCATTATCATTATCATTATCATTATCATTATCATTATCATTATCATTATCATTATCATTATCATTATCATTATCATTATCATTATCATTATCATTATCATTATCATTATCATTATCATTATCATTATCATTATCATTATCATTATCATTATCATTATCATTATCATTATCATTATCATTATCATTATCATTATCATTATCATTATCATTATCATTATCATTATCATTATCATTATCATTATCATTATCATTATCATTATCATTATCATTATCATTATCATTATCATTATCATTATCATTATCATTATCATTATCATTATCATTATCATTATCATTATCATTATCATTATCATTATCATTATCATTATCATTATCATTATCATTATCATTATCATTATCATTATCATTATCATTATCATTATCATTATCATTATCATTATCATTATCATTATCATTATCATTATCATTATCATTATCATTATCATTATCATTATCATTATCATTATCATTATCATTATCATTCTCATTATCATTATCATTATCATTATCATTATCATTATCATTATCATTATCATTATCATTATCATTATCATTATCATTATCATTATCATTATCATTATCATTATCATTATCATTATCATTATCATTATCATTATCATTATCATTATCATTATCATTATCATTATCATTATCATTATCATTATCATTATCATTATCATTATCATTATCATTATCATTATCATTATCATTATCATTATCATTATCATTATCATTATCATTATCATTATCATTATCATTATCATTATCATTATCATTATCATTATCATTATCATTATCATTATCATTATCATTATCATTATCATTATCATTATCATTATCATTATCATTATCATTATCATTATCATTATCATTATCATTATCATTATCATTATCATTATCATTATCATTATCATTATCATTATCATTATCATTATCATTATCATTATCATTATCATTATCATTATCATTATCATTATCATTATCATTATCATTATCATTATCATTATCATTATCATTATCATTATCATTATCATTATCATTATCATTATCATTATCATTATCATTATCATTATCATTATCATTATCATTATCATTATCATTATCATTATCATTATCATTATCATTATCATTATCATTATCATTATCATTATCATTATCATTATCATTATCATTATCATTATCATTATCATTATCATTATCATTATCATTATCATTATCATTATCATTATCATTATCATTATCATTATCATTATCATTATCATTATCATTATCATTATCATTATCATTATCATTATCATTATCATTATCATTATCATTATCATTATCATTATCATTATCATTATCATTATCATTATCATTATCATTATCATTATCATTATCATTATCATTATCATTATCATTATCATTATCATTATCATTATCATTATCATTATCATTATCATTATCATTATCATTATCATTATCATTATCATTATCATTATCATTATCATTATCATTATCATTATCATTATCATTATCATTATCATTATCATTATCATTATCATTATCATTATCATTATCATTATCATTATCATTATCATTATCATTATCATTATCATTATCATTATCATTATCATTATCATTATCATTATCATTATCATTATCATTATCATTATCATTATCATTATCATTATCATTATCATTATCATTATCATTATCATTATCATTATCATTATCATTATCATTATCATTATCATTATCATTATCATTATCATTATCATTATCATTATCATTATCATTATCATTATCATTATCATTATCATTATCATTATCATTATCATTATCATTATCATTATCATTATCATTATCATTATCATTATCATTATCATTATCATTATCATTATCATTATCATTATCATTATCATTATCATTATCATTATCATTATCATTATCATTATCATTATCATTATCATTATCATTATCATTATCATTATCATTATCATTATCATTATCATTATCATTATCATTATCATTATCATTATCATTATCATTATCATTATCATTATCATTATCATTATCATTATCATTATCATTATCATTATCATTATCATTATCATTATCATTATCATTATCATTATCATTATCATTATCATTATCATTATCATTATCATTATCATTATCATTATCATTATCATTATCATTATCATTATCATTATCATTATCATTATCATTATCATTATCATTATCATTATCATTATCATTATCATTATCATTATCATTATCATTATCATTATCATTATCATTATCATTATCATTATCATTATCATTATCATTATCATTATCATTATCATTATCATTATCATTATCATTATCATTATCATTATCATTATCATTATCATTATCATTATCATTATCATTATCATTATCATTATCATTATCATTATCATTATCATTATCATTATCATTATCATTATCATTATCATTATCATTATCATTATCATTATCATTATCATTATCATTATCATTATCATTATCATTATCATTATCATTATCATTATCATTATCATTATCATTATCATTATCATTATCATTATCATTATCATTATCATTATCATTATCATTATCATTATCATTATCATTATCATTATCATTATCATTATCATTATCATTATCATTATCATTATCATTATCATTATCATTATCATTATCATTATCATTATCATTATCATTATCATTATCATTATCATTATCATTATCATTATCATTATCATTATCATTATCATTATCATTATCATTATCATTATCATTATCATTATCATTATCATTATCATTATCATTATCATTATCATTATCATTATCATTATCATTATCATTATCATTATCATTATCATTATCATTATCATTATCATTATCATTATCATTATCATTATCATTATCATTATCATTATCATTATCATTATCATTATCATTATCATTATCATTATCATTATCATTATCATTATCATTATCATTATCATTATCATTATCATTATCATTATCATTATCATTATCATTATCATTATCATTATCATTATCATTATCATTATCATTATCATTATCATTATCATTATCATTATCATTATCATTATCATTATCATTATCATTATCATTATCATTATCATTATCATTATCATTATCATTATCATTATCATTATCATTATCATTATCATTATCATTATCATTATCATTATCATTATCATTATCATTATCATTATCATTATCATTATCATTATCATTATCATTATCATTATCATTATCATTATCATTATCATTATCATTATCATTATCATTATCATTATCATTATCATTATCATTATCATTATCATTATCATTATCATTATCATTATCATTATCATTATCATTATCATTATCATTATCATTATCATTATCATTATCATTATCATTATCATTATCATTATCATTATCATTATCATTATCATTATCATTATCATTATCATTATCATTATCATTATCATTATCATTATCATTATCATTATCATTATCATTATCATTATCATTATCATTATCATTATCATTATCATTATCATTATCATTATCATTATCATTATCATTATCATTATCATTATCATTATCATTATCATTATCATTATCATTATCATTATCATTATCATTATCATTATCATTATCATTATCATTATCATTATCATTATCATTATCATTATCATTATCATTATCATTATCATTATCATTATCATTATCATTATCATTATCATTATCATTATCATTATCATTATCATTATCATTATCATTATCATTATCATTATCATTATCATTATCATTATCATTATCATTATCATTATCATTATCATTATCATTATCATTATCATTATCATTATCATTATCATTATCATTATCATTATCATTATCATTATCATTATCATTATCATTATCATTATCATTATCATTATCATTATCATTATCATTATCATTATCATTATCATTATCATTATCATTATCATTATCATTATCATTATCATTATCATTATCATTATCATTATCATTATCATTATCATTATCATTATCATTATCATTATCATTATCATTATCATTATCATTATCATTATCATTATCATTATCATTATCATTATCATTATCATTATCATTATCATTATCATTATCATTATCATTATCATTATCATTATCATCTATCATTATCATTATCATTATCATTATCATTATCATTATCATTATCATTATCATTATCATTATCATTATCATTATCATTATCATTATCATTATCATTATCATTATCATTATCATTATCATTATCATTATCATTATCATTATCATTATCATTATCATTATCATTATCATTATCATTATCATTATCATTATCATTATCATTATCATTATCATTATCATTATCATTATCATTATCATTATCATTATCATTATCATTATCATTATCATTATCATTATCATTATCATTATCATTATCATTATCATTATCATTATCATTATCATTATCATTATCATTATCATTATCATTATCATTATCATTATCATTATCATTATCATTATCATTATCATTATCATTATCATTATCATTATCATTATCATTATCATTATCATTATCATTATCATTATCATTATCATTATCATTATCATTATCATTATCATTATCATTATCATTATCATTATCATTATCATTATCATTATCATTATCATTATCATTATCATTATCATTATCATTATCATTATCATTATCATTATCATTATCATTATCATTATCATTATCATTATCATTATCATTATCATTATCATTATCATTATCATTATCATTATCATTATCATTATCATTATCATTATCATTATCATTATCATTATCATTATCATTATCATTATCATTATCATTATCATTATCATTATCATTATCATTATCATTATCATTATCATTATCATTATCATTATCATTATCATTATCATTATCATTATCATTATCATTATCATTATCATTATCATTATCATTATCATTATCATTATCATTATCATTATCATTATCATTATCATTATCATTATCATTATCATTATCATTATCATTATCATTATCATTATCATTATCATTATCATTATCATTATCATTATCATTATCATTATCATTATCATTATCATTATCATTATCATTATCATTATCATTATCATTATCATTATCATTATCATTATCATTATCATTATCATTATCATTATCATTATCATTATCATTATCATTATCATTATCATTATCATTATCATTATCATTATCATTATCATTATCATTATCATTATCATTATCATTATCATTATCATTATCATTATCATTATCATTATCATTATCATTATCATTATCATTATCATTATCATTATCATTATCATTATCATTATCATTATCATTATCATTATCATTATCATTATCATTATCATTATCATTATCATTATCATTATCATTATCATTATCATTATCATTATCATTATCATTATCATTATCATTATCATTATCATTATCATTATCATTATCATTATCATTATCATTATCATTATCATTATCATTATCATTATCATTATCATTATCATTATCATTATCATTATCATTATCATTATCATTATCATTATCATTATCATTATCATTATCATTATCATTATCATTATCATTATCATTATCATTATCATTATCATTATCATTATCATTATCATTATCATTATCATTATCATTATCATTATCATTATCATTATCATTATCATTATCATTATCATTATCATTATCATTATCATTATCATTATCATTATCATTATCATTATCATTATCATTATCATTATCATTATCATTATCATTATCATTATCATTATCATTATCATTATCATTATCATTATCATTATCATTATCATTATCATTATCATTATCATTATCATTATCATTATCATTATCATTATCATTATCATTATCATTATCATTATCATTATCATTATCATTATCATTATCATTATCATTATCATTATCATTATCATTATCATTATCATTATCATTATCATTATCATTATCATTATCATTATCATTATCATTATCATTATCATTATCATTATCATTATCATTATCATTATCATTATCATTATCATTATCATTATCATTATCATTATCATTATCATTATCATTATCATTATCATTATCATTATCATTATCATTATCATTATCATTATCATTATCATTATCATTATCATTATCATTATCATTATCATTATCATTATCATTATCATTATCATTATCATTATCATTATCATTATCATTATCATTATCATTATCATTATCATTATCATTATCATTATCATTATCATTATCATTATCATTATCATTATCATTATCATTATCATTATCATTATCATTATCATTATCATTATCATTATCATTATCATTATCATTATCATTATCATTATCATTATCATTATCATTATCATTATCATTATCATTATCATTATCATTATCATTATCATTATCATTATCATTATCATTATCATTATCATTATCATTATCATTATCATTATCATTATCATTATCATTATCATTATCATTATCATTATCATTATCATTATCATTATCATTATCATTATCATTATCATTATCATTATCATTATCATTATCATTATCATTATCATTATCATTATCATTATCATTATCATTATCATTATCATTATCATTATCATTATCATTATCATTATCATTATCATTATCATTATCATTATCATTATCATTATCATTATCATTATCATTATCATTATCATTATCATTATCATTATCATTATCATTATCATTATCATTATCATTATCATTATCATTATCATTATCATTATCATTATCATTATCATTATCATTATCATTATCATTATCATTATCATTATCATTATCATTATCATTATCATTATCATTATCATTATCATTATCATTATCATTATCATTATCATTATCATTATCATTATCATTATCATTATCATTATCATTATCATTATCATTATCATTATCATTATCATTATCATTATCATTATCATTATCATTATCATTATCATTATCATTATCATTATCATTATCATTATCATTATCATTATCATTATCATTATCATTATCATTATCATTATCATTATCATTATCATTATCATTATCATTATCATTATCATTATCATTATCATTATCATTATCATTATCATTATCATTATCATTATCATTATCATTATCATTATCATTATCATTATCATTATCATTATCATTATCATTATCATTATCATTATCATTATCATTATCATTATCATTATCATTATCATTATCATTATCATTATCATTATCATTATCATTATCATTATCATTATCATTATCATTATCATTATCATTATCATTATCATTATCATTATCATTATCATTATCATTATCATTATCATTATCATTATCATTATCATTATCATTATCATTATCATTATCATTATCATTATCATTATCATTATCATTATCATTATCATTATCATTATCATTATCATTATCATTATCATTATCATTATCATTATCATTATCATTATCATTATCATTATCATTATCATTATCATTATCATTATCATTATCATTATCATTATCATTATCATTATCATTATCATTATCATTATCATTATCATTATCATTATCATTATCATTATCATTATCATTATCATTATCATTATCATTATCATTATCATTATCATTATCATTATCATTATCATTATCATTATCATTATCATTATCATTATCATTATCATTATCATTATCATTATCATTATCATTATCATTATCATTATCATTATCATTATCATTATCATTATCATTATCATTATCATTATCATTATCATTATCATTATCATTATCATTATCATTATCATTATCATTATCATTATCATTATCATTATCATTATCATTATCATTATCATTATCATTATCATTATCATTATCATTATCATTATCATTATCATTATCATTATCATTATCATTATCATTATCATTATCATTATCATTATCATTATCATTATCATTATCATTATCATTATCATTATCATTATCATTATCATTATCATTATCATTATCATTATCATTATCATTATCATTATCATTATCATTATCATTATCATTATCATTATCATTATCATTATCATTATCATTATCATTATCATTATCATTATCATTATCATTATCATTATCATTATCATTATCATTATCATTATCATTATCATTATCATTATCATTATCATTATCATTATCATTATCATTATCATTATCATTATCATTATCATTATCATTATCATTATCATTATCATTATCATTATCATTATCATTATCATTATCATTATCATTATCATTATCATTATCATTATCATTATCATTATCATTATCATTATCATTATCATTATCATTATCATTATCATTATCATTATCATTATCATTATCATTATCATTATCATTATCATTATCATTATCATTATCATTATCATTATCATTATCATTATCATTATCATTATCATTATCATTATCATTATCATTATCATTATCATTATCATTATCATTATCATTATCATTATCATTATCATTATCATTATCATTATCATTATCATTATCATTATCATTATCATTATCATTATCATTATCATTATCATTATCATTATCATTATCATTATCATTATCATTATCATTATCATTATCATTATCATTATCATTATCATTATCATTATCATTATCATTATCATTATCATTATCATTATCATTATCATTATCATTATCATTATCATTATCATTATCATTATCATTATCATTATCATTATCATTATCATTATCATTATCATTATCATTATCATTATCATTATCATTATCATTATCATTATCATTATCATTATCATTATCATTATCATTATCATTATCATTATCATTATCATTATCATTATCATTATCATTATCATTATCATTATCATTATCATTATCATTATCATTATCATTATCATTATCATTATCATTATCATTATCATTATCATTATCATTATCATTATCATTATCATTATCATTATCATTATCATTATCATTATCATTATCATTATCATTATCATTATCATTATCATTATCATTATCATTATCATTATCATTATCATTATCATTATCATTATCATTATCATTATCATTATCATTATCATTATCATTATCATTATCATTATCATTATCATTATCATTATCATTATCATTATCATTATCATTATCATTATCATTATCATTATCATTATCATTATCATTATCATTATCATTATCATTATCATTATCATTATCATTATCATTATCATTATCATTATCATTATCATTATCATTATCATTATCATTATCATTATCATTATCATTATCATTATCATTATCATTATCATTATCATTATCATTATCATTATCATTATCATTATCATTATCATTATCATTATCATTATCATTATCATTATCATTATCATTATCATTATCATTATCATTATCATTATCATTATCATTATCATTATCATTATCATTATCATTATCATTATCATTATCATTATCATTATCATTATCATTATCATTATCATTATCATTATCATTATCATTATCATTATCATTATCATTATCATTATCATTATCATTATCATTATCATTATCATTATCATTATCATTATCATTATCATTATCATTATCATTATCATTATCATTATCATTATCATTATCATTATCATTATCATTATCATTATCATTATCATTATCATTATCATTATCATTATCATTATCATTATCATTATCATTATCATTATCATTATCATTATCATTATCATTATCATTATCATTATCATTATCATTATCATTATCATTATCATTATCATTATCATTATCATTATCATTATCATTATCATTATCATTATCATTATCATTATCATTATCATTATCATTATCATTATCATTATCATTATCATTATCATTATCATTATCATTATCATTATCATTATCATTATCATTATCATTATCATTATCATTATCATTATCATTATCATTATCATTATCATTATCATTATCATTATCATTATCATTATCATTATCATTATCATTATCATTATCATTATCATTATCATTATCATTATCATTATCATTATCATTATCATTATCATTATCATTATCATTATCATTATCATTATCATTATCATTATCATTATCATTATCATTATCATTATCATTATCATTATCATTATCATTATCATTATCATTATCATTATCATTATCATTATCATTATCATTATCATTATCATTATCATTATCATTATCATTATCATTATCATTATCATTATCATTATCATTATCATTATCATTATCATTATCATTATCATTATCATTATCATTATCATTATCATTATCATTATCATTATCATTATCATTATCATTATCATTATCATTATCATTATCATTATCATTATCATTATCATTATCATTATCATTATCATTATCATTATCATTATCATTATCATTATCATTATCATTATCATTATCATTATCATTATCATTATCATTATCATTATCATTATCATTATCATTATCATTATCATTATCATTATCATTATCATTATCATTATCATTATCATTATCATTATCATTATCATTATCATTATCATTATCATTATCATTATCATTATCATTATCATTATCATTATCATTATCATTATCATTATCATTATCATTATCATTATCATTATCATTATCATTATCATTATCATTATCATTATCATTATCATTATCATTATCATTATCATTATCATTATCATTATCATTATCATTATCATTATCATTATCATTATCATTATCATTATCATTATCATTATCATTATCATTATCATTATCATTATCATTATCATTATCATTATCATTATCATTATCATTATCATTATCATTATCATTATCATTATCATTATCATTATCATTATCATTATCATTATCATTATCATTATCATTATCATTATCATTATCATTATCATTATCATTATCATTATCATTATCATTATCATTATCATTATCATTATCATTATCATTATCATTATCATTATCATTATCATTATCATTATCATTATCATTATCATTATCATTATCATTATCATTATCATTATCATTATCATTATCATTATCATTATCATTATCATTATCATTATCATTATCATTATCATTATCATTATCATTATCATTATCATTATCATTATCATTATCATTATCATTATCATTATCATTATCATTATCATTATCATTATCATTATCATTATCATTATCATTATCATTATCATTATCATTATCATTATCATTATCATTATCATTATCATTATCATTATCATTATCATTATCATTATCATTATCATTATCATTATCATTATCATTATCATTATCATTATCATTATCATTATCATTATCATTATCATTATCATTATCATTATCATTATCATTATCATTATCATTATCATTATCATTATCATTATCATTATCATTATCATTATCATTATCATTATCATTATCATTATCATTATCATTATCATTATCATTATCATTATCATTATCATTATCATTATCATTATCATTATCATTATCATTATCATTATCATTATCATTATCATTATCATTATCATTATCATTATCATTATCATTATCATTATCATTATCATTATCATTATCATTATCATTATCATTATCATTATCATTATCATTATCATTATCATTATCATTATCATTATCATTATCATTATCATTATCATTATCATTATCATTATCATTATCATTATCATTATCATTATCATTATCATTATCATTATCATTATCATTATCATTATCATTATCATTATCATTATCATTATCATTATCATTATCATTATCATTATCATTATCATTATCATTATCATTATCATTATCATTATCATTATCATTATCA
>CATOCI010000037.1:0-10000 GCA_951509635.1 Eupeodes luniger | reverse complement strand
TGGTGATGGTGAGATGGTGATGGTGAGATGGTGATGGTGAGATGGTGATGGTGAGGTGGTGATGGTGAGATGGTGATGGTGAGATGGTGATGGTGAGATGGTGATGGTGAGATGGTGATGGTGAGATGGTGATGGTGAGATGGTGATGGTGAGATGGTGAGATGGTGATGGTGAGATGGTGATGGTGAGATGGCGATGGTGATGGTGAGATGGTGATGGTGATGGTGATGGTGATGGTGAGATGGTGAGATGGTGATGGTGAGATGGTGATGGTGAGATGGTGATGGTGAGATGGTGATGGTGATGGTGAGATGGTGATGGTGAGATGGTGAGATGGTGAGATGGTGATGGTGAGATGGTGATGGTGATGGTGATGGTGATGGTGATGGTGATGGTGATGGTGATGGTGATGGTGATGGTGATGGTGATGGTGATGGTGATGGTGATGGTGATGGTGATGGTGATGGTGATGGTGATGGTGATGGTGATGGTGATGGTGATGGTGATGGTGATGGTGATGGTGATGGTGATGGTGATGGTGATGGTGATGGTGATGGTGATGGTGATGGTGATGGTGATGGTGATGGTGATGGTGATGGTGATGGTGATGGTGATGGTGATGGTGATGGTGATGGTGATGGTGATGGTGATGGTGATGGTGATGGTGATGGTGATGGTGATGGTGATGGTGATGGTGATGGTGATGGTGATGGTGATGGTGATGGTGATGGTGATGGTGATGGTGATGGTGATGGTGATGGTGATGGTGATGGTGATGGTGATGGTGATGGTGATGGTGATGGTGATGGTGATGGTGATGGTGATGGTGATGGTGATGGTGATGGTGATGGTGATGGTGATGGTGATGGTGTTGGTGATGGTGAGATGGTAATTGTGAGATAGTGATGGTGAGATGGTGATGGTAAGATGGTGATGGTAAGATGGTGATGGTGAGATGGTGATGGTGAGATGGTGATGATGAGATGGTGATGGTGAGATGGTGATGGTGAGATGGTGATGGTGATGGTGAGATGGTGATGGTGAGATGGTGATGGTGAGATGGTGATGGTGAGATTGTGATGGTGAGATGGTGATGGTGAGATGGTGATGGTGATGGTGAGATGGTGATGGTGAGATGGTGATGGTGAGATTGTGATGGTGATGGTAAGATGGTGATGTGAGATGGTGATGGTGAGATGGTGATGGTGGTGGTGAGATGGTGATGGTGATGGTGAGATGGTGATGGTAAGATGGTGATGTGAGATGGTGAGATGGTGATGGTGAGATGGTGATGGTGAGATGGTGATGGTGAGATGGTGATGGTGATGGTGAGATGGTGATGGTGAGATGGTGATGGTGAGATGGTGATGGTGAGATTGTGATGGTGAGATGGTGATGGTGAGATGGTGATGGTGAGATGGTGATGGTGAGATGGTGATGGTGAGATGGTGATGGTGAGATGGTGATGGTGAGATGGTGATGGTGAGATGGTGAGATGGTGATGGTGAGATGGTGATGGTGAGATGGTGATGGTGAATGGTTATGGTGAGATGGTGATGGTGAGATGGTGATGGTGAGATGGTGAGATGGTGATGTTGAGATGGTGATGCTGAGATGGTGATGGTGAGATGGTGATGGTGATGATGGTGATGGTGAGATGGTGATGGTGATGGTGAGATGGTGAGATTGTGATTGTGAGATGGTGATGGTGATGGTGAGATGGTGATGGTGAGATGGTGAGATATTGAGATGGCGAGATGGTGAGATGGTGATAGTGATGGTAAGATGGTGATGTGAGATGGTGAGATGGTGATGGTGAGATGGTGATGGTGATGGTGAGATGGTGATGGTGAGATGGTGATGGTGAGATGGTGATGGTGAGATTGTGATGGTGAGATGGTGATGGTGAGATGGTGATGGTGAGACGGTGATGGTGAGATGGTGATGGTGAGATGGTGATGGTGAGATGGTGATGGTGAAATGGTGAGATGGTGATGGTGAGATGGTGATGGTGAGATGGTGATGGTGAGATGGTGATGGTGAGATGGTGATGGTGAGATGGTGATGGTGAGATGGTGATGGTGAGATGGTGATGGTGAGATGGTGATGGTGAGATGGTGATGGTGATGGTGAGATGGTGATGGTGATTCAGAGATGTTGAGATTGTGATTGTGAGATGGTGATGGTGAGATGGTGATGGTGAGATGGTGATGGTGAGATGGTGATGGTGAGATGGTGATGGTGAGATGGTGATGGTGAGATGGTAATGGTGAGATGGTGATGGTGAGATGGTGATGGTAAGATGATGATGGTCAGATGGTGATGGTGAGATGGTGATGGTGAGATGGTGATGATGAGATGGTGATGGTGAGATGGTGATGGTGAGATGGTGATGGTGATATTGTGAGATGGTGATGGTGAGATGGTGACGGTGAGATGGTGATGGTGAGATGGTGATGGTGAGATGGTGATGGTGAGATGGTGATGGTGAGGTGGTGATGGTGAGATGGTGATGGTGAGATGGTGATGGTGAGATGGTGATGGTGAGATGGTGATGGTGAGATGGTGATGGTGATGGTGAGATGGTGATGGTGAGATGGTGATGGTGAGATAGTGATGGTGAGATTGTGATGGTGAGATGGTGATGGTGAGATGGTGATGGTGAGATGGTGATGGTGAGATGGTGATGGTGAGATGGTGATGGTAAGATGGTGATGGTGAGATTGTGATGGTGAGATGGTGATGGTGAGATGGTGATGGTGAGATGGTGATGGTGAGATGGTGATGGTGAGATGGTGATGGTGAGATGGTGATGGTGAGATGGTGATGGTGAGATGGTGAGATGGTGATGGTGAGATGGTGATGGTGAGATGGTGATGGTGAATGGTTATGGTGAGATGGCGAGATGGTGATGGTGAGATGGTGAGATGGTGATGGTGAGATGGTGAGATGGTGAGATGGTGAGATGGTGATGGCGAGATGGTGATCGTGAGATGGTGATGGTGAGATAGTGAGATGGTGATGGTGAGATGGTGATGGTGAGATGGTGATGGTGAGATGGTGATGGTGAGATGGTGATGGTGAGATGGTGATGGTGAGATGGTGATGGTGAGATGGTGATGGTGAGATGGTGATGGTGATGGTGAGATGGTGATTGTGAGATGGTGATGGTGAGATGGTGATGGTGAGATGGTGATGGTGAGATGGTGACGGTGAGATGGCGATGGTGAGATGGTGATGGTGAGATGGTGATGGTGAGATGGTGATGGTGAGATGGTGATGGTGAGATGGTGATGGTGAGATGGTGATGGTGAGATGGTGATGATGAGATGGTGATGGTGATGGTGAGATGGTGATTGTGAGATGGTGATGGTGAGATGGTGATGGTGAGATGGTGATGGTGAGATGGTGACGGTGAGATGGCGATGGTGAGATGGTGATGGTGAGATGGTGATGGTGAGATGGTGATGGTGAGATGGTGATGGTGAGATGGTGATGGTGAGATGGTGGTGGTGAGATGGTGATGGTGAGATGGTGATGGTGAGATGGTGAGATGGTGATGGTGAGATGGTGATGGTGAGATGGTGATGGTGAGATGGTGATGGTGAGATGGTGATGGTGAGATGGTGATGGGTAGATGGTGATGGTGAGATGGTGATGGTGAGATGGTGATGGTGATTGTGAGATGGTGAGATTGTGATTGTGAGATAGTGATGGTGAGATGGTGATGGTGAGATGGTGATGGTGAGATGGTGATGGTGAGATGGTGATGGTGAGATGGTGATGGTGAGATGGTGATGGTGAGATGGTAATGGTGAGATGGTGATGGTGAGATGTTGATAGTGAGATGGTGATGGTAAGATGGTGATGGTGAGATGGTGAGTGTGAGATGGTGATGGTGAGATGGTGATGGTGAGATGGTGACGGTGAGATGGTAATGGTGAGACGGAGATGGTGAGATGGTGATGGTGAGATGGTGATGGTGAGATGGTGATGGTGAGATGGTGATGGTGATGGTGAGATGGTGATGGTAAATGGTGATGGTGAGATGGTGATGGTGAGATGGTGATGGTGAGATAATGATGGTGAGATGGTGATAGTGAGATGGTGATGGTGAGATATTGATGGTGATGGTGAGGTGGTGATGGTGAGATGGTGATGATGAGATGGTGATGGTTAGATGGTGATGGTGAGATGGTGATGGTGAATGGTGATGGTGAGATGGTGATGGTGAGATGGTGATATTGAGATGGTGAGATGGTGATGGTGAGATGGTGAGATGGTGATGGTGAGATGGTGATGGTGAGATGGTGATGGTGAGATGGTGATGGTAAGATGGTGATGGTGAGATGGTGATGGTGAGATGGTGATGGTTAGATGGTGATGGTGAGATGGTGATGGTGAGATGGTGATGTTGCGATGGTGATATTGAGATGGTGATGGTGAGATGGTGAGATGGTGATGGTGAGATGGTGATGGTGAGATGGTGATGGTGAGATGGTGATGGTGAGATGGTGATGGTGAGATGGTGATGGTGAGATGGTGATGGTGAGATGGTGATGGTGAGATGGTGATGGTGATGGTGAGATGGTGATGGTGAGATGGTGATGGTGAGATGGTAATTGTGAGATAGTGATGGTGAGATGGTGATGGTAAGATGGTGATGGTAAGATGGTGATGGTGAGATGGTGATGGTGAGATGGTGATGATGAGATGGTGATGGTGAGATGGTGATGGTGAGATGGTGATGTTGATGGTGATATGGTGAGATGGTGATGGTGAGATGGTGATGGTGAGATGGTTATTTTGAGATTGTGATGGTGATGGTGAGATGGTGATGGTGAGATGGTGATGGTGATGGTGAGATGGTGATGGTGAGACGGTGATGGTGAGATGGTGATGGTAAGATGGCGATGGTGAGATGGTGATGGTGAGATGCTGATGGTGAGATGGTGATGGTGAGATGCTGATGGTGAGATGGTGATGTTGGGATGGTGATGGTGAGATGGTGATGGTGAGATGGTGATGGTGAGATGGTGATGGTGAGATGGTGATGGTGCAATGGTGATGGTGAGATGGTGATGGTGAGATGGTGATGGTGAGATGGTGATGATGAGATGGTGATGGTGAGATGGTGATGGTGAGATGGTGATGGTGAGATGGTGATGGTGATGGTGATGGTGAGATTGTGAGATGGTGATGGTGAGATGGTGATGGTGAGATGGTGAGATGGTGATGTTGAGATGGTGATGCTGAGATGGTGATGGTGAGATGGTGATGGTGATGATGGTGATGGTGAGATGGTGATGGTGATGGTGAGATGGTGAGATTGTGATTGTGAGATGGTGATGGTGATGGTGAGATGGTGATGGTGAGATGGTGAGATATTGAGATGGCGAGATGGTGAGATGGTGATAGTGATGGTAAGATGGTGATGTGAGATGGTGAGATGGTGATGGTGAGATGGTGATGGTGAGATGGTGATGGTGATGGTGAGATGGTGATGGTGAGATGGTGATGGTGAGATGGTGATGGTGAGATTGTGATGGTGAGATGGTGATGGTGAGATGGTGATGGTGAGACGGTGATGGTGAAATGGTGAGATGGTGATGGTGAGATGGTGATGGTGAGATCGTGATGGTGAAATGGTGAGATGGTGATGGTGAGATGGTGATGGTGAGATGGTGATGGTGAGATGGTGATGGTGAGATGGTGATGGTGAGATGGTGATGGTGAGATGGTGATGGTGAGATGGTGATGGTGATGGTGAGATGGTGATGGTGATTCAGAGATGTTGAGATTGTGATTGTGAGATGGTGATGGTGAGATGGTGATGGTGAGATGGTGATGGTGAGATGGTGATGGTGAGATGGTGATGGTGAGATGGTGATGGTGAGATGGTAATGGTGAGATGGTGATGGTGAGATGGTGATGGTAAGATGATGATGGTCAGATGGTGATGGTGAGATGGTGATGATGAGATGGTGATGGTGAGATGGTGATGGTGAGATGGTGATGGTGATATTGTGAGATGGTGATGGTGAGATGGTGATGGTGAGATGGTGACGGTGAGATGGTGATGGTGAGATGGTGATGGTGAGATGGTGATGGTGAGATGGTGATGGTGATGGTGAGATGGTGATGGTGAGATGGTGATGGTGAGATGGTGATGGTGAGATGGTGAGATGGTGATGGTGAGATGGTGATGGTGAGATGGTGATGGTGAGATGGCGATGGTGATGGTGAGATGGTGATGGTGATGGTGATGGTGATGGTGATGGTGATGGTGATGGTGATGGTGATGGTGATGGTGATGGTGATGGTGATGGTGATGGTGATGGTGATGGTGATGGTGATGGTGATGGTGATGGTGATGGTGATGGTGATGGTGATGGTGATGGTGATGGTGATGGTGAGATGGTGAGATGGTGATGGTGAGATGGTGATGGTGATGGTGAGATGGTGATGGTGAGATGGTGATGGTGAGATGGTGAGATGGTGAGATGGTGAGATGGTGATGGTGAGATGGTGATGGTGAGATGGTGATGGTGATGGTGATGGTGATGGTGATGGTGATGGTGATGGTGATGGTGATGGTGATGGTGATGGTGATGGTGATGGTGATGGTGATGGTGATGGTGATGGTGATGGTGATGGTGATGGTGATGGTGATGGTGATGGTGATGGTGATGGTGATGGTGATGGTGATGGTGATGGTGATGGTGATGGTGATGGTGATGGTGATGGTGATGGTGATGGTGATGGTGATGGTGATGGTGATGGTGATGGTGATGGTGATGGTGATGGTGATGGTGATGGTGATGGTGATGGTGATGGTGATGGTGATGGTGATGGTGATGGTGATGGTGATGGTGATGGTGATGGTGATGGTGATGGTGATGGTGATGGTGATGGTGATGGTGATGGTGATGGTGATGGTGATGGTGATGGTGATGGTGATGGTGATGGTGATGGTGATGGTGATGGTGATGGTGATGGTGATGGTGATGGTGATGGTGATGGTGATGGTGATGGTGATGGTGATGGTGATGGTGATGGTGATGGTGATGGTGATGGTGATGGTGATGGTGATGGTGATGGTGATGGTGATGGTGATGGTGATGGTGATGGTGATGGTGATGGTGATGGTGATGGTGATGGTGATGGTGATGGTGATGGTGATGGTGATGGTGATGGTGATGGTGATGGTGATGGTGATGGTGATGGTGATGGTGATGGTGATGGTGATGGTGATGGTGATGGTGATGGTGATGGTGATGGTGATGGTGATGGTGATGGTGATGGTGATGGTGATGGTGATGGTGATGGTGATGGTGATGGTGATGGTGATGGTGATGGTGATGGTGATGGTGATGGTGATGGTGATGGTGATGGTGATGGTGATGGTGATGGTGATGGTGATGGTGATGGTGATGGTGATGGTGATGGTGATGGTGATGGTGATGGTGATGGTGATGGTGATGGTGATGGTGATGGTGATGGTGATGGTGATGGTGATGGTGATGGTGATGGTGATGGTGATGGTGATGGTGATGGTGATGGTGATGGTGATGATGATTGTGATGGTGATGGTGAGATGGTGAAATGGTGAGATGGTGAGATGGTGATGGTGAGATGGTGATGGTGAGATGGTGATGGTGAGATGGTGATGGTGAGATGGTGATGGTGAGATGGTGATGGTGATGGTGAGATGGTGATGGTGATTGTGAGATGGTGAGATTGTGATTGTGAGATGGTGATGGTGAGATGGTGATGGTGAGATGGTGATGGTGAGATGGTGATGGTGAGATGGTGATGGTGAGATGGTGATGGTGAGATGGTGATGGTGAGATGGTAATGGTGAGATGGTGATGGTGAGATGGTGATGGTGAGATGGTATGGTGAGATGGTGATGGTGAGATGTTGATAGTGAGATGGTGATGGTAAGATGGTGATGGTGAGATGGTGAGTGTGAGATGGTGATGGTGAGATGGTGATGGTGAGATGGTGACGGTGAGATGGTAATGGTGAGACGGAGATGGTGAGATGGTGATGGTGAGATGGTGATGGTGATGGTGAGATGGTGATGGTGATGGTGAGATGGTGATGGTTAATGGTGATGGTGAGATGGTGATGGTGAGATGGTGATGGTGAGATAATGATGGTGAGATGGTGATAGTGAGATGGTGATGGTGAGATATTGATGGTGATGGTGAGGTGGTGATGGTGAGATGGTGATGATGAGATGGTGATGGTTAGATGGTGATGGTGAGATGGTGATGGTGAATGGTGATGGTGAGATGGTGATGGTGAGATGGTGATATTGAGATGGTGAGATGGTGATGGTGAGATGGTGAGATGGTGATGGTGAGATGGTGATGGTGAGATGGTGATGGTGAGATGGTGATGGTAAGATGGTGATGGTGATGGTGAGATGGTGATGGTTAGATGGTGATGGTGAGATGGTGATGGTGAATGGTGATGGTGAGATGGTGATGGTGCGATGGTGATATTGAGATGGTGATGGTGAGATGGTGATGGTGAGATGGTGATGGTGAGATGGTGATGGTGAGATGGTGATGGTGAGATGGTGATGGTGAGATGGTGATGGTGAGATGGTGATGGTGAGATGGTGATGGTGAGATGGTGATGGTGAGATGGTGATGGTGAGATGGTAATTGTGAGATAGTGATGGTGAGATGGTGATGGTAAGATGGTGATGGTAAGATGGTGATGGTGAGATGGTGATGGTGAGATGGTGATGATGAGATGGTGATGGTGAGATGGTGATGGTGAGATGGTGATGGTGATGGTGATATGGTAAGATGGTGATGGTGAGATGGTGATGGTGAGATGGTGATTTTGAGATTGTGATGGTGATGGTGAGATGGTGATTTTGAGATGGTGATGGTGATGGTGATGGTGAGATGGTGATGGTGAGACGGTGATGGTGAGATGGTGATGGTAAGATGGCGATGGTGAGATGGTGATGGTGAGATGCTGATGGTGAGATGGTGATGGTGAGATGCTGATGGTGAGATGGTGATGTTGGGATGGTGATGGTGAGATGGTGATGGTGAGATGGTGATGGTGAGATGGTGATGGTGAGATGGTGATGGTGCAATGGTGATGGTTAGATGGTGATGATGAGATGGTGATGGTGAGATGGTGATGGTGAGATGGTGATGGTGAGATGGTGAGATGGTGATGGTGATGGTGATGGTGATGGTGATGGTGATGGTGAGATTGTGAGATGGTGATGGTGAGATGGTGATGGTGAGATGGTGAGATGGTGAGATGGTGAGATGGTGATGTTGAGATGGTGATGCTGAGATGGTGATGATGAGATGGTGATGGTGATGGTGGTGATGGTGAGATGGTGATGGTGATGGTGAGATGGTGAGATTGTGATTGTGAGATGGTGATGGTGATGGTGAGATGGTGATGGTGAGATGGTGAGATATTGAGATGGCGAGATGGTGAGATGGTGATAGTGATGGTAAGATGGTGATGTGAGATGGTGAGATGGTGATGGTGAGATGGTGATGGTGAGATGGTGATGGTGATGGTGAGATGGTGATGGTGAGATGGTGATGGTGAGATGGTGATGGTGAGATTGTGATGGTGAGATGGTGATGGTGAGATGGTGATGGTGAGAAGGTGATGGTGAGATGGTGATGGTGAGATGGTGATGGTGAGATGGTGATGGTGAAATGGTGAGATGGTGATGGTGAGATGGTGATGGTGAGATGGTGATGGTGAGATGGTGATGGTGAGATGGTGATGGTGAGATGGTGATGGTGAGATGGTGATGGTGAGATGGTGAGATGGTGATGGTGATGGTGAGATGGTGATGGTGATTCAGAGATGTTGAGATTGTGATTGTGAGATGGTGATGGTGAGATGGTGATGGTGAGATGGTGATGGTGAGATGGTGATGGTGAGATGGTGATGGTGAGATGGTGATGGTGAGATGGTAATGGTGAGATGGTGATGGTGA
>CATOCI010000036.1:0-10740 GCA_951509635.1 Eupeodes luniger | reverse complement strand
TGGTGATGGTGATGGTGAGATGGTGATGGTGAGATGGTGATGGTGAGATGGTGATGGTGAGATGGTGATGGAGAGATGGTGATTGTGAGATGCTGATGGTAATATGGTGATGGTGAGATGGTGATGGTGAGATATTGATGGTGAGATGGTGATGGTGAGATGGTGATGGTGAGATGGTGATGGTAAGATGGTGATGGTGAGATGGTGAGATGGTGATGGTGAGATGGTGATGGTGATGGTGAGATGGTGATGGTGATGGTGAGATGGTGATGGTGAGATGGTGATGGTGAGATTTTGATGGTGAGATAGTGATGGTGAGATGGTGAGATGGTGATGGTAAGATGGTGATGGTGAGATGGTGATGGTGAGATGGTGATGGTGAGATATTGATGGTTAGATGGTGAGATGGTGATGGTGAGGTGGTGAGATGGTGATGGTAAGATGGTGATGGTGAGATGGTGATGGTGAGATGTTGATGGTGAGATGGTGATGGTGAGATGGTGATGGTGAGATGGTGATGGTGAGATGGCGATGGTGAGATGGCGATGGTGAGATGGTGATGGTGAGATGGTGATGGTGAGATGGTGATGGTGAGATGGTGATGGTGAGATGGCGATGGTGAGATGGCGATGGTGAGATGGTGATGGTGAGATGGTGATGGTGAGATGGTGATGGTGAGAAGGTGATGGTGAGATGGTGATGGTGAGATGGTGATGGTGAGATGGTGATGGTGAGAAGGTGATGGTGGGATGGTGATTGTGAGATGGTGATAGTGAGATGGTGATGGTGATGGTGAGATGGTGAAATGGTGATGGTGAGATGGTGATGGTGAGATGGTGATGGTGAGATGGTGATGGTGATGGTGAGATGGTGATGGTGAGATGGTGATGATGAGATGGTGATGGTGAGATGGTGATGGTGAGATATTGATGGTGAGATGGTGATGGTGAGATGGTGATGGTGAGATGGTGATGGTGAGATGGCGATGGTGAGATGGTGATGGTGAGATGGTGATGGTGAGATGGTGATGGTGAGATGGTGATGGTGAGATGGTGATGGTGAGATGGTGTTGGTGAGATGGTGAGATGGTGAGATGATGAGATGGTGAGATGGTGATGGTGAGATGGTGATGGTGAGATGGTGATGGTGAGATGGTGATGGTGATGGTGAGATGGTGATGAAGAGATGGTGATGGTGAGATGTTGATGGTGAGATGGTGATGTTGAGATGGTGATGGTGAGATGGTGAGATGGTGATGGTTATGGTGAGATGGTGATGGTGAGATGGTGATGGTGAGATGGTGATGGTGAGATGGTGATGGTGAGATGGTGATGGTGATGGTGATAGTGATGGTGATGGTGATGGTGATGGTGATGGTGATGGTGATGGTGATGGTGATGGTGATGGTGATGGTGATGGTGATGGTGATGGTGATGGTGATGGTGATGGTGATGGTGATGGTGATGGTGATGGTGATGGTGATGGTGATGGTGATGGTGATGGTGATGGTGATGGTGATGGTGATGGTGATGGATATGGTGATGGTGATGGTGATGGTGATGGTGATGGTGATGGTGATGGTGATGGTGATGGTGATGGTGATGGTGATGGTGATGGTGATGGTGATGGTGATGGTGATGGTGATGGTGATGGTGATGGTGATGGTGATGGTGATGGTGATGGTGATGGTGATGGTGATGGTGATGGTGATGGTGATGGTGATGGTGATGGTGATGGTGAGATGGTGATGGTGAGATGGTGATGGTGAGATGGTGATGGTGAGATGGTGATGGTGATGGTGAGATGGTGATGAAGAGATGGTGATGGTGAGATGTTGATGGTGAGATGGTGATGTTGAGATGGTGATGGTGAGATGGTGAGATGGTGATGGTTATGGTGAGATGGTGATGGTGAGATGGTGATGGTGAGATGGTGATGGTGAGATGGTGATGGTGAGATGGTGATGGTGATGGTGATAGTGATGGTGATGGTGATGGTGATGGTGATGGTGATGGTGATGGTGATGGTGATGGTGATGGTGATGGTGATGGTGATGGTGATGGTGATGGTGATGGTGATGGTGATGGTGATGGTGATGGTGATGGTGATGGTGATGGTGATGGTGATGGTGATGGTGATGGTGATGGTGATGGTGATGGTGATGGTGATGGTGATGGTGATGGTGATGGTGATGGTGATGGTGATGGTGATGGTGATGGTGATGGTGAGATGGTGATGGTGAGATGGTGATGGTGAGATGGTGATGGTGAGATGGTGATGGTGAGATGGCGATGGTGAGATGGTGATGGTGAGATGGTGATGGTGAGATGGTGATGGTGAGATGGTGATGGTGAGAAGGTGATGGTGAGATGGTGATGGTGAGATGGTGAGATGGTGATGGTGAGATGGCGATGGTGAGATGGTGATGGTGAGATGGCGATGGTGAGATGGTGATGGTGAGATGGTGATGGTGAGATGGTGATGGTGAGATGGTGATGGTGAGATGGTGATGGTGAGATGGTGATGGTGAGATGGTGATGGTGAGATGGTGATGGTGAGATGTTGATGGTGAGATCACCATCACCATCACCATCTCACCATCACCATCTCACCATCACCATCTCACCATCACCATCTCACCATCACCATCTCACCATCACCATCTCACCATCACCATCTCACCATCACCATCTCACCATCACCATCTCACCATCACCATCACCATCTCACCATCACCATCTCACCATCTCACCATCACCATCTCACCATCACCATCTCACCATCGCCATCTCACCATCACCATCTCACCATCACCATCTCACCATCACCATCTCACCATCACCATCTCACCATCTCACAATCACCATCTCTCCATCACCATCTCACCATCACCATCTCACCATCACCATCTCACCATCACCATCTCACCATCACCATCACCATCTCACCATCACCATCTCACCATCACCATCTCACCATCACCATCTCACCATCACCATCTCACCATCACCATCTCACCATCACCATCTCACCATCACCATCTCACCATCACCATCTCACCATCACCATCTCACCATCACCACCATCATCTCACCATCACCATCTTACCATCACCATCTCACCATTACCATCTCACCATCACCATCTCACCATCACCATCTCACCATCACCATGTCACCATCACCATCTCACCATCACCATCTCACCATCAATATCTCACCATCACCATCTCACCATCACCATCTTACCATCACCATCTCACAATAACCATCTCTCCATCACCATCTCACCATCACCATCTCACCATCACCATCTCAATATCACAATCTCACCATCACCATCACCATCTCACCATCACCATCTCACCATCTCACCATCACCATCTCACCATCACCATCTCACCATCACCATCTCACCATCACCATCTCACCATCACCATCTCACCATCACCATCTCACCATCACCATCTCACCATCACCATGACCATCTCACCATCACCATCTCACCATCACCATCTCACCATCACCATCTCACCATCACCATCTCACCATCACCATCTCACCATCACCATCTCACCATCACCATCTCACCATCGCCATCTCACCATCACCATCTCACCATCACCATCTCACCATCACCATCTCACCATCACCATCTCACCATCTCACCATCACCATCTCACCATCACCATCTCACCATCACCATCTCACCATCGCCATCTCACCATCACCATCTCACCATCACCATCTCACCATTGCCATCTTACCATCACCATCTCACCATCACCATTCACCATCACCATCTCACCATCACCATCTCACCATCACCATCTCACCATCACCATCTCACCATCACCATCTCACCATCGCCATCTCACCATCACCATCTCACTATCACCATCTCACCATCACCATCTCACCATCACCATCTCACCATCATGGTGATGGTGAGATGTTGATGGTGATGGTGAGATGGTGATGGTGAGATGGTGAGATGGTGATGGTGAGATGGTGATGGTGATGGTGAGATGGTGATGGTGAGATGGTGATGGTGAGATGGTGATGGTGAGATGGTGATGGTGAGATGGTGAGATGGTGATGGTGAGATGGTGATGGTGATGGTGAGATGGTGATGGTGAGATGGTGATGGTGAGATGGTGATGGTGAGATGGTGATGGTGAGATGGTGATGGTGAGATGGTGATGGTGAGATGGTGATGGTGAGATGGTGAGATGGTGATGGTGAGATGGTGATGGTGATGGTGAGATTGTGATATTGAGATGGTGATGGTGAGATGGTGATGGTGAGATGGTGATGGAGAGATGGTTATTGTGAGATGGTGATGGTAAGATGGTGATGGTGAGATGGTGATGGTGAGATATTGATGGTGAGATGGTGATGGTGAGATGGTGATGGTGAGATGGTGATGGTGAGATGGTGATGGTGAGATGGTGATGGTGAGATGGTAATGGTGAGATGGTGATGGTAAGATGGTGATGGTGAGATGATGGTGGTGATGGTGAGATGGTGATGGTGAGATGGTGATGGTGAGATGGTGATGGTGAGATGGTGATGGTGAGATGGTGATGGTGAGATGGTGATGGTGAGATGGTGATGGTGAGATGGTGATGGTGAGATGGTGATGGTGAGATGGTGATGGTGAGATGGTGATGGTGATGGTGAGATGGTGATGGTGAGATGGTGATGGTGAGATGGTGATGGTGAGATGGTGATGGAGAGATGGTGATTGTGAGATGCTGATGGTAATATGGTGATGGTGAGATGGTGATGGTGAGATATTGATGGTGAGATGGTGATGGTGAGATGCTGATGGTGAGATGGTGATGGTAAGATGGTGATGGTGAGATGGTGAGATGGTGATGGTGAGATGGTGATGGTGATGGTGAGATGGTGATGGTGATGGTGAGATGGTGATGGTGAGATGGTGATGGTGAGATTTTGATGGTGAGATAGTGATGGTGAGATGGTGAGATGGTGATGGTAAGATGGTGATGGTGAGATGGTGATGGTGAGATGGTGATGGTGAGATATTGATGGTTAGATGGTGAGATGGTGATGGTGAGGTGGTGAGATGGTGATGGTAAGATGGTGATGGTGAGATGGTGATGGTGAGATGTTGATGGTGAGATGGTGATGGTGAGATGGTGATGGTGAGATGGTGATGGTGAGATGGCGATGGTGAGATGGCGATGGTGAGATGGTGATGGTGAGATGGTGATGGTGAGATGGTGATGGTGAGATGGTGATGGTGAGATGGCGATGGTGAGATGGCGATGGTGAGATGGTGATGGTGAGATGGTGATGGTGAGATGGTGATGGTGAGAAGGTGATGGTGAGATGGTGATGGTGAGATGGTGATGGTGAGATGGTGATGGTGAGAAGGTGATGGTGGGATGGTGATTGTGAGATGGTGATAGTGAGATGGTGATGGTGATGGTGAGATGGTGAAATGGTGATGGTGAGATGGTGATGGTGAGATGGTGATGGTGAGATGGTGATGGTGATGGTGAGATGGTGATGGTGAGATGGTGATGATGAGATGGTGATGGTGAGATGGTGATGGTGAGATATTGATGGTGAGATGGTGATGGTGAGATGGTGATGGTGAGATGGTGATGGTGAGATGGCGATGGTGAGATGGTGATGGTGAGATGGTGATGGTGAGATGGTGATGGTGAGATGGTGATGGTGAGATGGTGATGGTGAGATGGTGTTGGTGAGATGGTGAGATGGTGAGATGATGAGATGGTGAGATGACGATGGTGAGATGGTGATGGTGAGATGGTGATGGTGAGATGGTGATGGTGATGGTGAGATGGTGATGAAGAGATGGTGATGGTGAGATGTTGATGGTGAGATGGTGATGTTGAGATGGTGATGGTGAGATGGTGAGATGGTGATGGTTATGGTGAGATGGTGATGGTGAGATGGTGATGGTGAGATGGTGATGGTGAGATGGTGATGGTGAGATGGTGATGGTGATGGTGATAGTGATGGTGATGGTGATGGTGATGGTGATGGTGATGGTGATGGTGATGGTGATGGTGATGGTGATGGTGATGGTGATGGTGATGGTGATGGTGATGGTGATGGTGATGGTGATGGTGATGGTGATGGTGATGGTGATGGTGATGGTGATGGTGATGGTGATGGTGATGGTGATGGTGATGGTGATGGTGATGGTGATGGTGATGGTGATGGTGATGGTGATGGTGATGGTGATGGTGATGGTGATGGTGATGGTGATGGTGATGGTGATGGTGATGGTGATGGTGATGGTGATGGTGATGGTGATGGTGATGGTGATGGTGATGGTGATGGTGATGGTGATGGTGATGGTGATGGTGATGGTGATGGTGATGGTGATGGTGATGGTGATGGTGATGGTGATGGTGATGGTGATGGTGATGGTGATGGTGATGGTGATGGTGATGGTGATGGTGATGGTGATGGTGATGGTGATGGTGATGGTGATGGTGATGGTGATGGTGATGGTGATGGTGATGGTGATGGTGATGGTGATGGTGATGGTGATGGTGATGGTGATGGTGATGGTGATGGTGATGGTGATGGTGATGGTGATGGTGATGGTGATGGTGATGGTGATGGTGATGGTGATGGTGATGGTGATGGTGATGGTGATGGTGATGGTGATGGTGATGGTGATGGTGATGGTGATGGTGATGGTGATGGTGATGGTGATGGTGATGGTGATGGTGATGGTGATGGTGATGGTGATGGTGATGGTGATGGTGATGGTGATGGTGATGGTGATGGTGATGGTGATGGTGATGGTGATGGTGATGGTGATGGTGATGGTGATGGTGATGGTGATGGTGATGGTGATGGTGATGGTGATGGTGATGGTGATGGTGATGGTGATGGTGATGGTGATGGTGATGGTGATGGTGATGGTGATGGTGATGGTGATGGTGATGGTGATGGTGATGGTGATGGTGATGGTGATGGTGATGGTGATGGTGATGGTGATGGTGATGGTGATGGTGATGGTGATGGTGATGGTGATGGTGATGGTGATGGTGATGGTGATGGTGATGGTGATGGTGATGGTGATGGTGATGGTGATGGTGATGGTGATGGTGATGGTGATGGTGATGGTGATGGTGATGGTGATGGTGATGGTGATGGTGATGGTGATGGTGATGGTGATGGTGATGGTGATGGTGATGGTGATGGTGATGGTGATGGTGATGGTGATGGTGATGGTGATGGTGATGGTGATGGTGATGGTGATGGTGATGGTGATGGTGATGGTGATGGTGATGGTGATGGTGATGGTGATGGTGATGGTGATGGTGATGGTGATGGTGATGGTGATGGTGATGGTGATGGTGATGGTGAGATGGTGATGGTAAGATGGTGATGGTAAGATGGTGATGGTGAGATGGTGATGGTGAGGTGGTGAGATGGTGATGGTGAGATGGTGATGGTGAGATGGTGATGGTGAGATGGTGATGGTGAGATGGTGATGGTGAAATGGTGATGGTGAGATATTGATGGTGAGATGGTGATGGTGAGATGGTGATGGTGAGATGGTGATGGTGAGATGGTGATGGTGAGATGGTGATGGTGAGATGGTGATGGTGAGATGGTGATGGTGATGGTGAGATGATGATGGTGATGGTGAGATGGTGATGGTGAGATGGTGATGGTGAGATGGTGATGGTGATGGTGAGATGGTGATGGTGAGATGGTGATGGTGAGATGGTGATGGTGAGATGGTGATGGTGAGATGGTGATGGTGAGATGGTGATGTTGAGATGGTGATGGTGAGATGGTGATATTGAGATGGTGATGGTGAGATGGTGATGGTGAGATGGTGATGGAGAGATGGTGATTGTGAGATGGTGATGGTAAGATGGTGATGGTGAGATGGTGATGGTGAGATATTGATGGTGAGATGGTGATGGTGAGATGGTGATGGTGAGATGGTGATGGTGAGATGGTGATGGTGAGATGGTGATGGTGAGATGGTGATGGTGAGATGGTGATGGTGAGATGGTGATGTTGAGATGGTGATGGTGAGATGGTGATATTGAGATGGTGATGGTGAGATGGTGATGGTGAGATGGTGATGGAGAGATGGTGATTGTGAGATGGTGATGGTAAGATGGTGATGGTGAGATGGTGATGGTGAGATATTGATGGTGAGATATTGATGGTGAGATGGTGATGGTGAGATGGTGATGGTGAGATGGTGATGGTGAGATGGTGATGTTGAGATGGTGATGGTGAGATGGTGATGGTGAGTTGGTGATGGTGAGATGGTGAGATGGTGATGGTGAGATGGTGATGGTGAGATGGTGATGTTGAGATGGTGATGGTGAGATGGTGATATTGAGATGGTGATGGTGAGATGGTGATGGTGAGATGGTGATATAGAGATGGTGATTGTGAGATGGTGATGGTAAGATGGTGATGGTGAGATGGTGATGGTGAGATATTGATGGTGAGATGGTGATGGTGAGATGGTGATGGTGAGATGGTGATGGTGAGATGGTGATGGTGAGATGGTGATGGTGAGATGGTGATGGTGAGATGGTGAGATGGTGATGGTGAGATGGTGATGGTGAGATGGTGATGGTGAGATGGTGATGGTGATGGTGAGATGGTGATGGTGAGATGGTGATGGTGAGATGGTGATGGTAAGATGGTGATGGTGAGATGGTGATGGTGAGATGGTGATGGTGAGATGGTGATGGTGAGATGGTGATGGTAAGATGGTGATGGTGAGATGATGATGGTGATGGTGAGATGATGATGGTGATGGTGAGATGGTGATGGTGAGATGGTGATGGTGAGATGGTGATGGTGAGATGGTGATGGTGAGATGGTGATGGTGAGATGGTGATGGTGAGATGGTGATGGTGATGGTGAGATTGTGATGGTGAGATGGTGATGGTGAGATGGTGATGGTGAGATGGTGATGGTGAGATGGTGATGGTGAGATGGTGAGATGGTGATGGTGAGATGGTGATGGTGATGGTGATATTGAGATGGTGATGGTGAGATGGTGATGGTGAGATGGTGATGGAGAGATGGTTATTGTGAGATGGTGATGGTAAGATGGTGAGATGGTGATGGTGAGATATTGATGGTGAGATGGTGATGGTGAGATGGTGATGGTGAGATGGTGATGGTGAGATGGTGATGGTGAGATGGTAATGGTGAGATGGTGATGGTAAGATGGTGATGGTGAGATGATGATGGTGATGGTGAGATGGTGATGGTGGGATGGTGATGGTGAGATGGTGATGGTGAGATGGTGATGGTGAGATGGTGATGGTGAGATGGTGATGGTGAGATGGTGATGGTGAGATGGTGATGGTGAGATGGTGATGGTGAGATGGTGATGGTGAGATGGTGATGGTGAGATGGTGATGGTGAGATGGTGATGGTGAGATGGTGATGTTGAGATGGTGATGGTGAGATGGTGATATTGAGATGGTGATGGTGAGATGGTGATGGTGAGATGGTGATATAGAGATGGTGATTGTGAGATTGTGATGGTAAGATGGTGATGGTGAGATGGTGGTGGTGAGATATTGATGGTGAGATGGTGATGGTGAGATGGTGATGGTGAGATGGTGATGGTGAGATGGTGATGGTGAGATGGTGATGGTGAGATGGTGATGGTGAGATGGTGAGATGGTGATGGTGAGATGGTGATGGTGAGATGGTGATGGTGAGATGGTGATGGTGATGGTGAGATGGTGATGGTGAGATGGTGATGGTGAGATGGTGATGGTAAGATGGTGATGGTGAGATGGTGATGGTGAGATGGTGATGGTGAGATGGTGATGGTGAGATGGTGATGGTAAGATGGTGATGGTGAGATGATGATGGTGATGGTGAGATGATGATGGTGATGGTGAGATGGTGATGGTGAGATGGTGATGGTGAGATGGTGATGGTGAGATGGTGATGGTGAGATGGTGATGGTGAGATGGTGAGATGGTGATGGTGAGATGGTGATGGTGATGGTGAGATTGTGATGGTGAGATGGTGATGGTGAGATGGTGATGGTGAGATGGTGATGGTGAGATGGTGATGGTGAGATGGTGATGGTGAGATGGTGATGGTGATGGTGAGATGGTGATATTGAGATGGTGATGGTGAGATGGTGATGTTGAGATGGTGATGGAGAGATGGTTATTGTGAGATGGTGATGGTAAGATGGTGATGGTGAGATGGTGATGGTGAGATATTGATGGTGAGATGGTGATGGTGAGATGGTGATGGTGAGATGGTGATGGTGAGATGGTGATGGTGAGATGGTAATGGTGAGATGGTGATGGTAAGATGGTGATGGTGAGATGATGATGGTGATGGTGAGATGATGATGGTGATGGTGAGATGGTGATGGTGAGATGGTGATGGTGAGATCGTGATGGTGAGATGGTGATGGTGAGATGGTGAGATGGTGATGGTGAGATGGTGATGGTGAGATGGTGATGGTGAGATGGTGATGGTGAGATGGTGATGGTGAGATGGTGATGGTGAGATGGTGATGGTGAGATGGTGATGGTGATGGTGAGATGGTGATGGTGAGATGGTGATGGTGAGATGGTGATGGTGAGATGGTGATGGAGAGATGGTGATTGTGAGATGCTGATGGCAATATGGTGATGGTGAGATGGTGATGGTGAGATATTGATGGTGAGATGGTGATGGTGAGATGGTGATGGTGAGATGGTGA
>CATOCI010000034.1:0-32019 GCA_951509635.1 Eupeodes luniger | reverse complement strand
TGTGATGGGCTGGGTCGAAATTCTGTAATTTTACTTTTTGACTAATTTTTCCGAAACGAGAGCTCGTAGAACCTTTTGGTTTGCAGTTGTGGGTAGAGCATTTAAATACCTTTCTTTTGATGTGTATTTTGATTGGGTGGGAAATAGTTTTGAAAATACTACTTTTTTTCGGCAAGTGGTTAGCCCACGATTTTCTCGAAAAACTGAAAAAAAATCATTTTTGAGATTTATGCATCAATTGAAAGGCGGCGCGATGCTCTGTGTTATAGTGAAAACCGCATCATGTTTGGAGGCTTGGTTGAGGAGATAAAGCAATCGAAAGATAATGTGTGATGGGCTGGGTCGAAATTCTGTAATTTTACTTTTTGACTAATTTTTCAGAAACGAGAGCTCGTAGAACCTTTTGGTTTGCAGTTGTGGGTAGAGCATTTAAATACCTTTCTTTTGATGTGTATTTTGATTGGGTGGGAAATAGTTTTGAAAATACTACTTTTTTTCGGCAAGTGGTTAGCCCACGATTTTCTCGAAAAACTGAAAAAAAATCATTTTTGAGATTTATGCATCAATTGAAAGGCGGCGCGATGCTCTGTGTTATAGTGAAAACCGCATCATGTTTGGAGGCTTGGTTGAGGAGATAAAGCAATCGAAAGATAATTTGTGATGGGCTGGGTCGAAATTCTGTAATTTTACTTTTTGACTAATTTTTCCGAAACGAGAGCTCGTAGAACCTTTTGGTTTGCAGTTGTGGGTAGAGCATTTAAATACCTTTCTTTTGATGTGTATTTTGATTGGGTGGGAAATAGTTTTGAAAATACTACTTTTTTTCGGCAAGTGGTTAGCCCACGAAGAAACTGAAAAAAAATCATTTTTGAGATTTATGCATCAATTGAAAGGCGGCGCGATGCTCTGTGTTATAGTGAAAACCGCATCATGTTTGGAGGCTTGGTTGAGGAGATAAAGCAATCGAAAGATAATTTGTGATGGGCTGGGTCGAAATTCTGTAATTTTACTTTTTGACTAATTTTTCCGAAACGAGAGCTCGTAGAACCTTTTGGTTTGCAGTTGTGGGTAGAGCATTTAAATACCTTTCTTTTGATGTGTATTTTGATTGGGTGGGAAATAGTTTTGAAAATACTACTTTTTTTCGGCAAGTGGTTAGCCCACGATTTTCTCGAAAAACTGAAAAAAAATCATTTTTGAGATTTATGCATCAATTGAAAGGCGGCGCGATGCTCTGTGTTATAGTGAAAACCGCATCATGTTTGGAGGCTTGGTTGAGGAGATAAAGCAATCGAAAGATAATTTGTGATGGGCTGGGTCGAAATTCTGTAATTTTACTTTTTGACTAATTTTTCCGAAACGAGAGCTCGTAGAACCTTTTGGTTTGCAGTTGTGGGTAGAGAATTTAAATACTTTTCTTTTGATGTGTATTTTGATTGGGTGGGAAATAGTTTTGAAAATACTACTTTTTTTCGGCAAGTGGTTAGCCCACGATTTTCTCGAAAAACTGAAAAAAAATCATTTTTGAGATTTATGCATCAATTGAAAGGCGGCGCGATGCTCTGTGTTATAGTGAAAACCGCATCATGTTTGGAGGCTTGGTTGAGGAGATAAAGCAATCGAAAGATAATTTGTGATGGGCTGGGTCGAAATTCTGTAATTTTACTTTTTGACTAATTTTTCCGAAACGAGAGCTCGTAGAACCTTTTGGTTTGCAGTTGTGGGTAGAGCATTTAAATACCTTTCTTTTGATGTGTATTTTGATTGGGTGGGAAATAGTTTTGAAAATACTACTTTTTTTCGGCAAGTGGTTAGCCCACGATTTTCTCGAAAAACTGAAAAAAAATCATTTTTGAGATTTATGCATCAATTGAAAGGCGGCGCGATGCTCTGTGTTATAGTGAAAACCGCATCATGTTTGGAGGCTTGGTTGAGGAGATAAAGCAATCGAAAGATAATTTGTGATGGGCTGGGTCGAAATTCTGTAATTTTACTTTTTGACTAATTTTTCCGAAACGAGAGCTCGTAGAACCTTTTGGTTTGCAGTTGTGGGTAGAGAATTTAAATACCTTTCTTTTGATGTGTATTTTGATTGGGTGGGAAATAGTTTTGAAAATACTACTTTTTTTCGGCAAGTGGTTAGCCCACGATTTTCTCGAAAAACTGAAAAAAAATCATTTTTGAGATTTATGCATCAATTGAAAGGCGGCGCGATGCTCTGTGTTATAGTGAAAACCGCATCATGTTTGGAGGCTTGGTTGAGGAGATAAAGCAATCGAAAGATAATTTGTGATGGGCTGGGTCGAAATTCTGTAATTTTACTATTTGACTAATTTTTCAGAAACGAGAGCTCGTAGAACCTTTTGGTTTGCAGTTGTGGGTAGAGAATTTAAATACTTTTCTTTTGATGTGTATTTTGATTGGGTGGGAAATAGTTTTGAAAATACTACTTTTTTTCGGCAAGTGGTTAGCCCACGATTTTCTCGAAAAACTGAAAAAAAATCATTTTTGAGATTTATGCATCAATTGAAAGGCGGCGCGATGCTCTGTGTTATAGTGAAAACCGCATCATGTTTGGAGGCTTGGTTGAGGAGATAAAGCAATCGAAAGATAATTTGTGATGGGCTGGGTCGAAATTCTGTAATTTTACTTTTTGACTAATTTTTCCGAAACGAGAGCTCGTAGAACCTTTTGGTTTGCAGTTGTGGGTAGAGAATTTAAATACCTTTCTTTTGATGTGTATTTTGATTGGGTGGGAAATAGTTTTGAAAATACTACTTTTTTTCGGCAAGTGGTTAGCCCACGATTTTCTCGAAAAACTGAAAAAAAATCATTTTTGAGATTTATGCATCAATTGAAAGGCGGCGCGATGCTCTGTGTTATAGTGAAAACCGCATCATGTTTGGAGGCTTGGTTGAGGAGATAAAGCAATCGAAAGATAATTTGTGATGGGCTGGGTCGAAATTCTGTAATTTTACTTTTTGACTAATTTTTCCGAAACGAGAGCTCGTAGAACCTTTTGGTTTGCAGTTGTGGGTAGAGAATTTAAATACTTTTCTTTTGATGTGTATTTTGATTGGGTGGGAAATAGTTTTGAAAATACTACTTTTTTTCGGCAAGTGGTTAGCCCACGATTTTCTCGAAAAACTGAAAAAAAATCATTTTTGAGATTTATGCATCAATTGAAAGGCGGCGCGATGCTCTGTGTTATAGTGAAAACCGAATCATGTTTGGAGGCTTGGTTGAGGAGATAAAGCAATCGAAAGATAATTTGTGATGGGCTGGGTCGAAATTCTGTAATTTTACTTTTTGACTAATTTTTCCGAAACGAGAGCTCGTAGAACCTTTTGGTTTGCAGTTGTGGGTAGAGCATTTAAATACCTTTCTTTTGATGTGTATTTTGATTGGGTGGGAAATAGTTTTGAAAATACTACTTTTTTTCGGCAAGTGGTTAGCCCACGATTTTCTCGAAAAACTGAAAAAAAATCATTTTTGAGATTTATGCATCAATTGAAAGGCGGCGCGATGCTCTGTGTTATAGTGAAAACCGCATCATGTTTGGAGGCTTGGTTGAGGAGATAAAGCAATCGAAAGATAATTTGTGATGGGCTGGGTCGAAATTCTGTAATTTTACTTTTTGACTAATTTTTCCGAAACGAGAGCTCGTAGAACCTTTTGGTTTGCAGTTGTGGGTAGAGAATTTAAATACCTTTCTTTTGATGTGTATTTTGATTGGGTGGGAAATAGTTTTGAAAATACTACTTTTTTTCGGCAAGTGGTTAGCCCACGATTTTCTCGAAAAACTGAAAAAAAATCATTTTGAGATTTATGCATCAATTGAAAGGCGGCGCGATGCTCTGTGTTATAGTGAAAACCGCATTATGTTTGGAGGCTTGGTTGAGGAGATAAAGCAATCGAAAGATAATTTGTGATGGGCTGGGTCGAAATTCTGTAATTTTACTTTTTGACTAATTTTTCCGAAACGAGAGCTCGTAGAACCTTTTGGTTTGCAGTTGTGGGTAGAGAATTTAAATACCTTTCTTTTGATGTGTATTTTGATTGGGTGGGAAATAGTTTTGAAAATACTACTTTTTTTCGGCAAGTGGTTAGCCCACGATTTTCTCGAAAAACTGAAAAAAAATCATTTTTGAGATTTATGCATCAATTGAAAGGCGGCGCGATGCTCTGTGTTATAGTGAAAACCGCATCATGTTTGGAGGCTTGGTTGAGGAGATAAAGCAATCGAAAGATAATTTGTGATGGGCTGGGTCGAAATTCTGTAATTTTACTTTTTGACTAATTTTTCCGAAACGAGAGCTCGTAGAACCTTTTGGTTTGCAGTTGTGGGTAGAGAATTTAAATACCTTTCTTTTGATGTGTATTTTGATTGGGTGGGAAATAGTTTTGAAAATACTACTTTTTTTCGGCAAGTGGTTAGCCCACGATTTTCTCGAAAAACTGAAAAAAAATCATTTTTGAGATTTATGCATCAATTGAAAGGCGGCGCGATGCTCTGTGTTATAGTGAAAACCGCATCATGTTTGGAGGCTTGGTTGAGGAGATAAAGCAATCGAAAGATAATTTGTGATGGGCTGGGTCGAAATTCTGTAATTTTACTTTTTGACTAATTTTTCCGAAACGAGAGCTCGTAGAACCTTTTGGTTTGCAGTTGTGGGTAGAGAATTTAAATACCTTTCTTTTGATGTGTATTTTGATTGGGTGGGAAATAGTTTTGAAAATACTACTTTTTTTCGGCAAGT
Source organism: Eupeodes luniger (assembly GCA_951509635.1). Classification (NCBI taxonomy): domain Eukaryota; kingdom Metazoa; phylum Arthropoda; class Insecta; order Diptera; family Syrphidae; genus Eupeodes; species Eupeodes luniger. The sequence goes on along the minus strand of CATOCI010000034.1, from coordinate 27,259 downwards.
GGTTAGCCCACGATTTTCTCGAAAAACTGAAAAAAAATCATTTTTGAGATTTATGCATCAATTGAAAGGCGGCGCGATGCTCTGTGTTATAGTGAAAACCGCATCATGTTTGGAGGCTTGGTTGAGGAGATAAAGCAATCGAAAGATAATTTGTGATGGGCTGGGTCGAAATTCTGTAATTTTACTTTTTGACTAATTTTTCCGAAACGAGAGCTCGTAGAACCTTTTGGTTTGCAGTTGTGGGTAGAGCATTTAAATACCTTTCTTTTGATGTGTATTTTGATTGGGTGGGAAATAGTTTTGAAAATACTACTTTTTTTCGGCAAGTGGTTAGCCCACGATTTTCTCGAAAAACTGAAAAAAAATCATTTTTGAGATTTATGCATCAATTGAAAGGCGGCGCGATGCTCTGTGTTATAGTGAAAACCGCATCATGTTTGGAGGCTTGGTTGAGAGATAAAGCAATCGAAAGATAATTTGTGATGGGCTGGGTCGAAATTCTGTAATTTTACTTTTTGACTAATTTTTCCGAAACGAGAGCTCGTAGAACCTTTTGGTTTGCAGTTGTGGGTAGAGAATTTAAATACTTTTCTTTTGATGTGTATTTTGATTGGGTGGGAAATAGTTTTGAAAATACTACTTTTTTTCGGCAAGTGGTTAGCCCACGATTTTCTCGAAAAACTGAAAAAAAATCATTTTTGAGATTTATGCATCAATTGAAAGGCGGCGCGATGCTCTGTGTTATAGTGAAAACCGCATCATGTTTGGAGGCTTGGTTGAGGAGATAAAGCAATCGAAAGATAATTTGTGATGGGCTGGGTCGAAATTCTGTAATTTTACTTTTTGACTAATTTTTCCGAAACGAGAGCTCGTAGAACCTTTTGGTTTGCAGTTGTGGGTAGAGAATTTAAATACCTTTCTTTTGATGTGTATTTTGATTGGGTGGGAAATAGTTTTGAAAATACTACTTTTTTTCGGCAAGTGGTTAGCCCACGATTTTCTCGAAAAACTGAAAAAAAATCATTTTTGAGATTTATGCATCAATTGAAAGGCGGCGCGATGCTCTGTGTTATAGTGAAAACCGCATCATGTTTGGAGGCTTGGTTGAGGAGATAAAGCAATCGAAAGATAATTTGTGATGGGCTGGGTCGAAATTCTGTAATTTTACTTTTTGACTAATTTTTCCGAAACGAGAGCTCGTAGAACCTTTTGGTTTGCAGTTGTGGGTAGAGCATTTAAATACCTTTCTTTTGATGTGTAGCTATTTTGATTGGGTGGGAAATAGTTTTGAAAATACTACTTTTTTTCGGCAAGTGGTTAGCCCACGATTTTCTCGAAAAACTGAAAAAAAATCATTTTTGAGATTTATGCATCAATTGAAAGGCGGCGCGATGCTCTGTGTTATAGTGAAAACCGCATCATGTTTGGAGGCTTGGTTGAGGAGATAAAGCAATCGAAAGATAATTTGTGATGGGCTGGGTCGAAATTCTGTAATTTTACTTTTTGACTAATTTTTCCGAAACGAGAGCTCGTAGAACCTTTTGGTTTGCAGTTGTGGGTAGAGCATTTAAATACCTTTCTTTTGATGTGTATTTTGATTGGGTGGGAAATAGTTTTGAAAATACTACTTTTTTTCGGCAAGTGGTTAGCCCACGATTTTCTCGAAAAACTGAAAAAAAATCATTTTTGAGATTTATGCATCAATTGAAAGGCGGCGCGATGCTCTGTGTTATAGTGAAAACCGCATCATGTTTGGAGGCTTGGTTGAGAGATAAAGCAATCGAAAGATAATTTGTGATGGGCTGGGTCGAAATTCTGTAATTTTACTTTTTGACTAATTTTTCCGAAACGAGAGCTCGTAGAACCTTTTGGTTTGCAGTTGTGGGTAGAGAATTTAAATACTTTTCTTTTGATGTGTATTTTGATTGGGTGGGAAATAGTTTTGAAAATACTACTTTTTTTCGGCAAGTGGTTAGCCCACGATTTTCTCGAAAAACTGAAAAAAAATCATTTTTGAGATTTATGCATCAATTGAAAGGCGGCGCGATGCTCTGTGTTATAGTGAAAACCGCATCATGTTTGGAGGCTTGGTTGAGGAGATAAAGCAATCGAAAGATAATTTGTGATGGGCTGGGTCGAAATTCTGTAATTTTACTTTTTGACTAATTTTTCCGAAACGAGAGCTCGTAGAACCTTTTGGTTTGCAGTTGTGGGTAGAGAATTTAAATACCTTTCTTTTGATGTGTATTTTGATTGGGTGGGAAATAGTTTTGAAAATACTACTTTTTTTCGGCAAGTGGTTAGCCCACGATTTTCTCGAAAAACTGAAAAAAAATCATTTTTGAGATTTATGCATCAATAGAAAGGCGGCGCGATGCTCTGTGTTATAGTGAAAACCGCATCATGTTTGGAGGCTTGGTTGAGGAGATAAAGCAATCGAAAGATAATTTGTGATGGGCTGGGTCGAAATTCTGTAATTTTACTTTTTGACTAATTTTTCCGAAACGAGAGCTCGTAGAACCTTTTGGTTTGCAGTTGTGGGTAGAGAATTTAAATACTTTTCTTTTGATGTGTATTTGATTGGGTGGGAAATAGTTTTGAAAATACTACTTTTTTTCGGCAAGTGGTTAGCCCACGATTTTCTCGAAAAACTGAAAAAAAATCATTTTTGAGATTTATGCATCAATTGAAAGGCGGCGCGATGCTCTGTGTTATAGTGAAAAACCGCATTATGTTTGGAGGCTTGGTTGAGGAGATAAAGCAATCGAAAGATAATTTGTGATGGGCTGGGTCGAAATTCTGTAATTTTACTTTTTGACTAATTTTTCCGAAACGAGAGCTCGTAGAACCTTTTGGTTTGCAGTTGTGGGTAGAGCATTTAAATACCTTTCTTTTGATGTGTATTTTGATTGGGTGGGAAATAGTTTTGAAAATACTACTTTTTTTCGGCAAGTGGTTAGCCCACGATTTTCTCGAAAAACTGAAAAAAAATCATTTTTGAGATTTATGCATCAATTGAAAGGCGGCGCGATGCTCTGTGTTATAGTGAAAACCGCATCATGTTTGGAGGCTTGGTTGAGGAGATAAAGCAATCGAAAGATAATTTGTGATGGGCTGGGTCGAAATTCTGTAATTTTAGTTTTTGACTAATTTTTCGGAAACGAGAGCTCGTAGAACCTTTTGGTTTGCAGTTGTGGGTAGAGAATTTAAATACCTTTCTTTTGATGTGTATTTTGATTGGGTGGGAAATAGTTTTGAAAATACTACTTTTTTTCGGCAAGTGGTTAGCCCACGATTTTCTCGAAAAACTGAAAAAAAATCATTTTGGAGATTTATGCATCAATTGAAAGGCGGCGCGATGCTCTGTGTTATAGTGAAAACCGCATTATGTTTGGAGGCTTGGTTGAGGAGATAAAGCAATCGAAAGATAATTTGTGATGGGCTGGGTCGAAATTCTGTAATTTTACTTTTTGACTAATTTTTCCGAAACGAGAGCTCGTAGAACCTTTTGGTTTGCAGTTGTGGGTAGAGCATTTAAATACCTTTCTTTTGATGTGTATTTTGATTGGGTGGGAAATAGTTTTGAAAATACTACTTTTTTTCGGCAAGTGGTTAGCCCACGATTTTCTCGAAAAACTGAAAAAAAAAATCATTTTTGAGATTTATGCATCAATTGAAAGGCGGCGCGATGCTCTGTGTTATAGTGAAAACCGCATCATGTTTGGAGGCTTGGTTGAGGAGATAAAGCAATCGAAAGATAATTTGTGATGGGCTGGGTCGAAATTCTGTAATTTTACTTTTTGACTAATTTTTCCGAAACGAGAGCTCGTAGAACCTTTTGGTTTGCAGTTGTGGGTAGAGAATTTAAATACCTTTCTTTTGATGTGTATTTTGATTGGGTGGGAAATAGTTTTGAAAATACTACTTTTTTTCGGCAAGTGGTTAGCCCACGATTTTCTCGAAAAACTGAAAAAAAATCATTTTTGAGATTTATGCATCAATTGAAAGGCGGCGCGATGCTCTGTGTTATAGTGAAAACCGCATCATGTTTGGAGGCTTGGTTGAGGAGATAAAGCAATCGAAAGATAATTTGTGATGGGCTGGGTCGAAATTCTGTAATTTTACTTTTTGACTAATTTTTCCGAACGAGAGCTCGTAGAACCTTTTGGTTTGCAGTTGTGGGTAGAGAATTTAAATACTTTTCTTTTGATGTGTATTTTGATTGGGTGGGAAATAGTTTTGAAAATACTACTTTTTTTCGGCAAGTGGTTAGCCCACGATTTCTCGAAAAACTGAAAAAAAATCATTTTTGAGATTTATGCATCAATTGAAAGCGGCGCGATGCTCTGTGTTATAGTGAAAACCGCATTATGTTTGGAGGCTTGGTTGAGGAGATAAAGCAATCGAAAGATAATTTGTGATGGGCTGGGTCGAAATTCTGTAATTTTACTTTTTGACTAATTTTTCCGAAACGAGAGCTCGTAGAACCTTTTGGTTTGCAGTTGTGGGTAGAGCATTTAAATACCTTTCTTTTGATGTGTATTTTGATTGGGTGGGAAATAGTTTTGAAAATACTACTTTTTTTCGGCAAGTGGTTAGCCCACGATTTTCCTCGAAAAACTGAAAAAAAATCATTTTTGAGATTTATGCATCAATTGAAAGGCGGCGCGATGCTCTGTGTTATAGTGAAAACCGCATCATGTTTGGAGGCTTGGTTGAGGAGATAAAGCAATCGAAAGATAATTTGTGTTGGGCTGGGTCGAAATTCTGTAATTTTACTTTTTGACTAATTTTTCCGAAACGAGAGCTCGTAGAACCTTTTGGTTTGCAGTTGTGGGTAGAGCATTTAAATACCTTTCTTTTGATGTGTATTTTGATTGGGTGGGAAATAGTTTTGAAAATACTACTTTTTTTCGGCAAGTGGTTAGCCCACGATTTTCTCGAAAAACTGAAAAAAAATCATTTTTGAGATTTATGCATCAATTGAAAGGCGGCGCGATGCTCTGTGTTATAGTGAAAACCGCATCATGTTTGGAGGCTTGGTTGAGGAGATAAAAAGCAATCGAAAGATAATTTGTGATGGGCTGGGTCGAAATTCTGTAATTTTACTTTTTGACTAATTTTTCCGAAACGAGAGCTCGTAGAACCTTTTGGTTTGCAGTTGTGGGTAGAGCATTTAAATACCTTTCTTTTGATGTGTATTTTGATTGGGTGGGAAATAGTTTTGAAAATACTACTTTTTTTCGGCAAGTGGTTAGCCCACGATTTTCTCGAAAAACTGAAAAAAAATCATTTTTGAGATTTATGCATCAATTGAAAGGCGGCGCGATGCTCTGTGTTATAGTGAAAACCGCATCATGTTTGGAGGCTTGGTTGAGGAGATAAAGCAATCGAAAGATAATTTGTGATGGGCTGGGTCGAAATTCTGTAATTTTACTTTTTGACTAATTTTTCCGAAACGAGAGCTCGTAGAACCTTTTGGTTTGCAGTTGTGGGTAGAGCATTTAAATACCTTTCTTTTGATGTGTATTTTGATTGGGTGGGAAATAGTTTTGAAAATACTACTTTTTTCGGCAAGTGGTTAGCCCACGATTTTCTCGAAAACTGAAAAAAAATCATTTTTGAGATTTATGCATCAATTGAAAGGCGGCGCGATGCTCTGTGTTATAGTGAAAACCGCATCATGTTTGGAGGCTTGGTTGAGGAGATAAAGCAATCGAAAGATAATTTGTGATGGGCTGGGTCGAAATTCTGTAATTTTACTTTTTGACTAATTTTTCCGAAACGAGAGCTCGTAGAACCTTTTGGTTTGCAGTTGTGGGTAGAGCATTTAAATACCTTTCTTTTGATGTGTATTTTGATTGGGTGGGAAATAGTTTTGAAAATACTACTTTTTTTCGGCAAGTGGTTAGCCCACGATTTTCTCGAAAAACTGAAAAAAAATCATTTTTGAGATTTATGCATCAATTGAAAGGCGGCGCGATGCTCTGTGTTATAGTGAAAACCGCATCATGTTTGGAGGCTTGGTTGAGGAGATAAAGCAATCGAAAGATAATTTGTGATGGGCTGGGTCGAAATTCTGTAATTTTACTTTTTGACTAATTTTTCCGAAACGAGAGCTCGTAGAACCTTTTGGTTTGCAGTTTGTGGGTAGAGAATTTAAATACCTTTCTTTTGATGTGTATTTTGATTGGGTGGGAAATAGTTTTGAAAATACTACTTTTTTTCGGCAAGTGGTTAGCCCACGATTTTCTCGAAAAACTGAAAAAAAATCATTTTTGAGATTTATGCATCAATTGAAAGGCGGCGCGATGCTCTGTGTTATAGTGAAAACCGCATCATGTTTGGAGGCTTGGTTGAGGAGATAAAGCAATCGAAAGATAATTTGTGATGGGCTGGGTCGAAATTCTGTAATTTTACTTTTTGACTAATTTTTCCGAAACGAGAGCTCGTAGAACCTTTTGGTTTGCAGTTGTGGGTAGAGCATTTAAATACCTTTCTTTTGATGTGTATTTTGATTGGGTGGGAAATAGTTTTGAAAATACTACTTTTTTTCGGCAAGTGGTTAGCCCACGATTTTCTCGAAAAACTGAAAAAAAATCATTTTTGAGATTTATGCATCAATTGAAAGGCGGCGCGATGCTCTGTGTTATAGTGAAAACCGCATCATGTTTGGAGGCTTGGTTGAGGAGATAAAGCAATCGAAAGATAATTTGTGATGGGCTGGGTCGAAATTCTGTAATTTTACTTTTTGACTAATTTTTCCGAAACGAGAGCTCGTAGAACCTTTTGGTTTGCAGTTGTGGGTAGAGAATTTAAATACTTTTCTTTTGATGTGTATTTTGATTGGGTGGGAAATAGTTTTGAAAATACTACTTTTTTTCGGCAAGTGGTTAGCCCACGATTTTCTCGAAAAACTGAAAAAAAATCATTTTGAGATTTATGCATCAATTGAAAGGCGGCGCGATGCTCTGTGTTATAGTGAAAACCGCATCATGTTTGGAGGCTTGGTTGAGGAGATAAAGCAATCGAAAGATAATTTGTGATGGGCTGGGTCGAAATTCTGTAATTTTACTTTTTGACTAATTTTTCCGAAACGAGAGCTCGTAGAACCTTTTGGTTTGCAGTTGTGGGTAGAGAATTTAAATACCTTTCTTTTGATGTGTATTTTGATTGGGTGGGAAATAGTTTTGAAAATACTACTTTTTTTCGGCAAGTGGTTAGCCCACGATTTTCTCGAAAAACTGAAAAAAAATCATTTTTGAGATTTATGCATCAATTGAAAGGCGGCGCGATGCTCTGTGTTATAGTGAAAACCGCATCATGTTTGGAGGCTTGGTTGAGGAGATAAAGCAATCGAAAGATAATTTGTGATGGGCTGGGTCGAAATTCTGTAATTTTACTTTTTGACTAATTTTTCCGAAACGAGTGCTCGTAGAACCTTTTGGTTTGCAGTTGTGGGTAGAGCATTTAAATACCTTTCTTTTGATGTGTATTTTGATTGGGTGGGAAATAGTTTTGAAAATACTACTTTTTTTCGGCAAGTGGTTAGCCCACGATTTTCTCGAAAAACTGAAAAAAAATCATTTTTGAGATTTATGCATCAATTGAAAGGCGGCGCGATGCTCTGTGTTATAGTGAAAACCGCATCATGTTTGGAGGCTTGGTTGAGGAGATAAAGCAATCGAAAGATAATTTGTGATGGGCTGGGTCGAAATTCTGTAATTTTACTTTTTGACTAATTTTTCCGAAACGAGAGCTCGTAGAACCTTTTGGTTTGCAGTTGTGGGTAGAGCATTTAAATACCTTTCTTTTGATGTGTATTTTGATTGGGTGGGAAATAGTTTTGAAAATACTCCTTTTTTTCGGCAAGTGGTTAGCCCACGATTTTCTCGAAAAACTGAAAAAAATCATTTTTGAGATTTATGCATCAATTGAAAGGCGGCGCGATGCTCTGTGTTATAGTGAAAACCGCATCATGTTTGGAGGCTTGGTTGAGGAGATAAAGCAATCGAAAGATAATTTGTGATGGGCTGGGTCGAAATTCTGTAATTTTACTTTTTGACTAATTTTTCCGAAACGAGAGCTCGTAGAACCTTTTGGTTTGCAGTTGTGGGTAGAGCATTTAAATACCTTTCTTTTGATGTGTATTTTGATTGGGTGGGAAATAGTTTTGAAAATACTACTTTTTTTCGGCAAGTGGTTAGCCCACGATTTTCTCGAAAAACTGAAAAAAAATCATTTTTGAGATTTATGCATCAATTGAAAGGCGGCGCGATGCTCTGTGTTATAGTGAAAACCGCATCATGTTTGGAGGCTTGGTTGAGGAGATAAAGCAATCGAAAGATAATTTGTGATGGGCTGGGTCGAAATTCTGTAATTTTACTTTTTGACTAATTTTTCCGAAACGAGAGCTCGTAGAACCTTTTGGTTTGCAGTTGTGGGTAGAGCATTTAAATACCTTTCTTTTGATGTGTATTTTGATTGGGTGGGAAATAGTTTTGAAAATACTACTTTTTTTCGGCAAGTGGTTAGCCCACGATTTTCTCGAAAAACTGAAAAAAAATCATTTTTGAGATTTATGCATCAATTGAAAGGCGGCGCGATGCTCTGTGTTATAGTGAAAACCGCATCATGTTTGGAGGCTTGGTTGAGGAGATAAAGCAATCGAAAGATAATTTGTGATGGGCTGGGTCGAAATTCTGTAATTTTACTTTTTGACTAATTTTTCCGAAACGAGAGCTCGTAGAACCTTTTGGTTTGCAGTTGTGGGTAGAGCATTTAAATACCTTTCTTTTGATGTGTATTTTGATTGGGTGGGAAATAGTTTTGAAAATACTACTTTTTTTCGGCAAGTGGTTAGCCCACGATTTTCTCGAAAAACTGAAAAAAAATCATTTTTGAGATTTATGCATCAATTGAAAGGCGGCGCGATGCTCTGTGTTATAGTGAAAACCGCATCATGTTTGGAGGCTGGGTTGAGGAGATAAAGCAATCGAAAGATAATTTGTGATGGGCTGGGTCGAAATTCTGTAATTTTACTTTTTGACTAATTTTTCCGAAACGAGAGCTCGTAGAACCTTTTGGTTTGCAGTTGTGGGTAGAGCATTTAAATACCTTTCTTTTGATGTGTATTTTGATTGGGTGGGAAATAGTTTTGAAAATACTACTTTTTTTCGGCAAGTGGTTAGCCCACGATTTTCTCGAAAAACTGAAAAAAAATCATTTTTGAGATTTATGCATCAATTGAAAGGCGGCGCGATGCTCTGTGTTATAGTGAAAACCGCATCATGTTTGGAGGCTTGGTTGAGGAGATAAAGCAATCGAAAGATAATTTGTGATGGGCTGGGTCGAAATTCTGTAATTTTACTTTTTGACTAATTTTTCCGAAACGAGAGCTCGTAGAACCTTTTGGTTTGCAGTTGTGGGTAGAGCATTTAAATACCTTTCTTTTGATGTGTATTTTGATTGGGTGGGAAATAGTTTTGAAAATACTACTTTTTTTCGGCAAGTGGTTAGCCCACGATTTTCTCGAAAAACTGAAAAAAAATCATTTTTGAGATTTATGCATCAATTGAAAGGCGGCGCGATGCTCTGTGTTATAGTGAAAACCGCATCATGTTTGGAGGCTTGGTTGAGGAGATAAAGCAATCGAAAGATAATTTGTGATGGGCTGGGTCGAAATTCTGTAATTTTACTTTTTGACTAATTTTTCCGAAACGAGAGCTCGTAGAACCTTTTGGTTTGCAGTTGTGGGTAGAGCATTTAAATACCTTTCTTTTGATGTGTATTTTGATTGGGTGGGAAATAGTTTTGAAAATACTACTTTTTTTCGGCAAGTGGTTAGCCCACGATTTTCTCGAAAAACTGAAAAAAAATCATTTTTGAGATTTATGCATCAATTGAAAGGCGGCGCGATGCTCTGTGTTATAGTGAAAACCGCATCATGTTTGGAGGCTTGGTTGAGGAGATAAAGCAATCGAAAGATAATTTGTGATGGGCTGGGTCGAAATTCTGTAATTTTACTTTTTGACTAATTTTTCCGAAACGAGAGCTCGTAGAACCTTTTGGTTTGCAGTTGTGGGTAGAGCATTTAAATACCTTTCTTTTGATGTGTATTTTGATTGGGTGGGAAATAGTTTTGAAAATACTACTTTTTTTCGGCAAGTGGTTAGCCCACGATTTTCTCGAAAAACTGAAAAAAAATCATTTTTGAGATTTATGCATCAATTGAAAGGCGGCGCGATGCTCTGTGTTATAGTGAAAACCGCATCATGTTTGGAGGCTTGGTTGAGGAGATAAAGCAATCGAAAGATAATTTGTGATGGGCTGGGTCGAAATTCTGTAATTTTACTTTTTGACTAATTTTTCCGAAACGAGAGCTCGTAGAACCTTTTGGTTTGCAGTTGTGGGTAGAGCATTTAAATACCTTTCTTTTGATGTGTATTTTGATTGGGTGGGAAATAGTTTTGAAAATACTACTTTTTTTCGGCAAGTGGTTAGCCCACGATTTTCTCGAAAAACTGAAAAAAAATCATTTTTGAGATTTATGCATCAATTGAAAGGCGGCGCGATGCTCTGTGTTATAGTGAAAACCGCATCATGTTTGGAGGCTTGGTTGAGGAGATAAAGCAATCGAAAGATAATTTGTGATGGGCTGGGTCGAAATTCTGTAATTTTACTTTTTGACTAATTTTTCCGAAACGAGAGCTCGTAGAACCTTTTGGTTTGCAGTTGTGGGTAGAGCATTTAAATACCTTTCTTTTGATGTGTATTTTGATTGGGTGGGAAATAGTTTTGAAAATACTACTTTTTTTCGGCAAGTGGTTAGCCCACGATTTTCTCGAAAAACTGAAAAAAAATCATTTTTGAGATTTATGCATCAATTGAAAGGCGGCGCTATGCTCTGTGTTATAGTGAAAACCGCATCATGTTTGGAGGCTTGGTTGAGGAGATAAAGCAATCGAAAGATAATTTGTGATGGGCTGGGTCGAAATTCTGTAATTTTACTTTTTGACTAATTTTTCCGAAACGAGAGCTCGTAGAACCTTTTGGTTTGCAGTTGTGGGTAGAGCATTTAAATACCTTTCTTTTGATGTGTATTTTGATTGGGTGGGAAATAGTTTTGAAAATACTACTTTTTTTCGGCAAGTGGTTAGCCCACGATTTTCTCGAAAAACTGAAAAAAAATCATTTTTGAGATTTATGCATCAATTGAAAGGCGGCGCGATGCTCTGTGTTATAGTGAAAACCGCATCATGTTTGGAGGCTTGGTTGAGGAGATAAAGCAATCGAAAGATAATTTGTGATGGGCTGGGTCGAAATTCTGTAATTTTACTTTTTGACTAATTTTTCCGAAACGAGAGCTCGTAGAACCTTTTGGTTTGCAGTTGTGGGTAGAGAATTTAAATACTTTTCTTTTGATGTGTATTTTGATTGGGTGGGAAATAGTTTTGAAAATACTACTTTTTTTCGGCAAGTGGTTAGCCCACGATTTTCTCGAAAAACTGAAAAAAAATCATTTTTGAGATTTATGCATCAATTGAAAGGCGGCGCGATGCTCTGTGTTATAGTGAAAACCGCATCATGTTTGGAGGCTTGGTTGAGGAGATAAAGCAATCGAAAGATAATTTGTGATGGGCTGGGTCGAAATTCTGTAATTTTACTTTTTGACTAATTTTTCCGAAACGAGAGCTCGTAGAACCTTTTGGTTTGCAGTTGTGGGTAGAGAATTTAAATACCTTTCTTTTGATGTGTATTTTGATTGGGTGGGAAATAGTTTTGAAAATACTACTTTTTTTCGGCAAGTGGTTAGCCCACGATTTTCTCGAAAAACTGAAAAAAATCATTTTTGAGATTTATGCATCAATTGAAAGGCGGCGCGATGCTCTGTGTTATAGTGAAAACCGCATCATGTTTGGAGGCTTGGTTGAGGAGATAAAGCAATCGAAAGATAATTTGTGATGGGCTGGGTCGAAATTCTGTAATTTTACTTTTTGACTAATTTTTCCGAAACGAGAGCTCGTAGAACCTTTTGGTTTGCAGTTGTGGGTAGAGCATTTAAATACCTTTCTTTTGATGTGTATTTTGATTGGGTGGGAAATAGTTTTGAAAATACTACTTTTTTTCGGCAAGTGGTTAGCCCACGATTTTCTCGAAAAACTGAAAAAAAATCATTTTTGAGATTTATGCATCAATTGAAAGGCGGCGCGATGCTCTGTGTTATAGTGAAAACCGCATCATGTTTGGAGGCTTGGTTGAGGAGATAAAGCAATCGAAAGATAATTTGTGATGGGCTGGGTCGAAATTCTGTAATTTTACTTTTTGACTAATTTTTCCGAAACGAGAGCTCGTAGAACCTTTTGGTTTGCAGTTGTGGGTAGAGCATTTAAATACCTTTCTTTTGATGTGTATTTTGATTGGGTGGGAAATAGTTTTGAAAATACTACTTTTTTTCGGCAAGTGGTTAGCCCACGATTTTCTCGAAAAACTGAAAAAAAATCATTTTTGAGATTTATGCATCAATTGAAAGGCGGCGCGATGCTCTGTGTTATAGTGAAAACCGCATCATGTTTGGAGGCTTGGTTGAGGAGATAAAGCAATCGAAAGATAATTTGTGATGGGCTGGGTCGAAATTCTGTAATTTTACTTTTTGACTAATTTTTCCGAAACGAGAGCTCGTAGAACCTTTTGGTTTGCAGTTGTGGGTAGAGAATTTAAATACCTTTCTTTTGATGTGTATTTTGATTGGGTGGGAAATAGTTTTGAAAATACTACTTTTTTTCGGCAAGTGGTTAGCCCACGATTTTCTCGAAAAACTGAAAAAAAATCATTTTTGAGATTTATGCATCAATTGAAAGGCGGCGCGATGCTCTGTGTTATAGTGAAAACCGCATCATGTTTGGAGGCTTGGTTGAGGAGATAAAGCAATCGAAAGATAATTTGTGATGGGCTGGGTCGAAATTCTGTAATTTTACTTTTTGACTAATTTTTCCGAAACGAGAGCTCGTAGAACCTTTTGGTTTGCAGTTGTGGGTAGAGAATTTAAATACCTTTCTTTTGATGTGTATTTTGATTGGGTGGGAAATAGTTTTGAAAATACTACTTTTTTTCGGCAAGTGGTTAGCCCACGATTTTCTCGAAAAACTGAAAAAAAATCATTTTTGAGATTTATGCATCAATTGAAAGGCGGCGCGATGCTCTGTGTTATAGTGAAAACCGCATCATGTTTGGAGGCTTGGTTGAGGAGATAAAGCAATCGAAAGATAATTTGTGATGGGCTGGTTCGAAATTCTGTAATTTTACTTTTTGACTAATTTTTCCGAAACGAGAGCTCGTAGAACCTTTTGGTTTGCAGTTGTGGGTAGAGAATTTAAATACTTTTCTTTTGATGTGTATTTTGATTGGGTGGGAAATAGTTTTGAAAATACTACTTTTTTTTCGGCAAGTGGTTAGCCCACGATTTTCTCGAAAAACTGAAAAAAAATCATTTTTGAGATTTATGCATCAATTGAAAGGCGGCGCGATGCTCTGTGTTATAGTGAAAACCGCATCATGTTTGGAGGCTTGGTTGAGGAGATAAAGCAATCGAAAGATAATTTGTGATGGGCTGGGTCGAAATTCTGTAATTTTACTTTTTGACTAATTTTTCCGAAACGAGAGCTCGTAGAACCTTTTGGTTTGCAGTTGTGGGTAGAGAATTTAAATACTTTTCTTTTGATGTGTATTTTGATTGGGTGGGAAATAGTTTTGAAAATACTACTTTTTTTCGGCAAGTGGTTAGCCCACGATTTTCTCGAAAAACTGAAAAAAAATCATTTTTGAGATTTATGCATCAATTGAAAGGCGGCGCGATGCTCTGTGTTATAGTGAAAACCGCATTATGTTTGGAGGCTTGGTTGAGGAGATAAAGCAATCGAAAGATAATTTGTGATGGGCTGGGTCGAAATTCTGTAATTTTACTTTTTGACTAATTTTTCCGAAACGAGAGCTCGTAGAACCTTTTGGTTTGCAGTTGTGGGTAGAGCATTTAAATACCTTTCTTTTGATGTGTATTTTGATTGGGTGGGAAATAGTTTTGAAAATACTACTTTTTTTCGGCAAGTGGTTAGCCCACGATTTTCTCGAAAAACTGAAAAAAAATCATTTTTGAGATTTATGCATCAATTGAAAGGCGGCGCGATGCTCTGTGTTATAGTGAAAACCGCATCATGTTTGGAGGCTTGGTTGAGGAGATAAAGCAATCGAAAGATAATTTGTGATGGGCTGGGTCGAAATTCTGTAATTTTACTTTTTGACTAATTTTTCCGAAACGAGAGCTCGTAGAACCTTTTGGTTTGCAGTTGTGGGTAGAGAATTTAAATACCTTTCTTTTGATGTGTATTTTGATTGGGTGGGAAATAGTTTTGAAAATACTACTTTTTTTCGGCAAGTGGTTAGCCCACGATTTTCTCGAAAAACTGAAAAAAAATCATTTTTGAGATTTATGCATCAATTGAAAGGCGGCGCGATGCTCTGTGTTATAGTGAAAACCGCATCATGTTTGGAGGCTTGGTTGAGGAGATAAAGCAATCGAAAGATAATTTGTGATGGGCTGGGTCGAAATTCTGTAATTTTACTATTTGACTAATTTTTCAGAAACGAGAGCTCCTAGAACCTTTTGGTTTGCAGTTGTGGGTAGAGAATTTAAATACCTTTCTTTTGATGTGTATTTTGATTGGGTGGGAAATAGTTTTGAAAATACTACTTTTTTTCGGCAAGTGGTTAGCCCACGATTTTCTCGAAAAACTGAAAAAAAATCATTTTTGAGATTTATGCATCAATTGAAAGGCGGCGCGATGCTCTGTGTTATAGTGAAAACCGCATCATGTTTGGAGGCTTGGTTGAGGAGATAAAGCAATCGAAAGATAATTTGTGATGGGCTGGGTCGAAATTCTGTAATTTTACTTTTTGACTAATTTTTCCGAAACGAGAGCTCGTAGAACCTTTTGGTTTGCAGTTGTGGGTAGAGCATTTAAATACCTTTCTTTTGATGTGTATTTTGATTGGGTGGGAAATAGTTTTGAAAATACTACTTTTTTTCGGCAAGTGGTTAGCCCACGATTTTCTCGAAAAACTGAAAAAAAATCATTTTTGAGATTTATGCATCAATTGAAAGGCGGCGCGATGCTCTGTGTTATAGTGAAAACCGCATCATGTTTGGAGGCTTGGTTGAGGAGATAAAGCAATCGAAAGATAATTTGTGATGGGCTGGGTCGAAATTCTGTAATTTTACTTTTTGACTAATTTTTCCGAAACGAGAGCTCGTAGAACCTTTTGGTTTGCAGTTGTGGGTAGAGCATTTAAATACCTTTCTTTTGATGTGTATTTTGATTGGGTGGGAAATAGTTTTGAAAATACTACTTTTTTTCGGCAAGTGGTTAGCCCACGATTTTCTCGAAAAACTGAAAAAAAATCATTTTTGAGATTTATGCATCAATTGAAAGGCGGCGCGATGCTCTGTGTTATAGTGAAAACCGCATCATGTTTGGAGGCTTGGTTGAGGAGATAAAGCAATCGAAAGATAATTTGTGATGGGCTGGGTCGAAATTCTGTAATTTTACTTTTTGACTAATTTTTCCGAAACGAGAGCTCGTAGAACCTTTTGGTTTGCAGTTGTGGGTAGAGAATTTAAATACTTTTCTTTTGATGTGTATTTTGATTGGGTGGGAAATAGTTTTGAAAACACTACTTTTTTTCGGCCCACGATTTTCTCGAAAAACTGAAAAAAAATCATTTTTGAGATTTATGCATCAATTGAAAGGCGGCGCGATGCTCTGTGTTATAGTGAAAACCGCATTATGTTTGGAGGCTTGGTTGAGGAGATAAAGCAATCGAAAGATAATTTGTGATGGGCTGGGTCGAAATTCTGTAATTTTACTTTTTGACTAATTTTTCCGAAACGAGAGCTCGTAGAACCTTTTGGTTTGCAGTTGTGGGTAGAGAATTTAAATACTTTTCTTTTGATGTGTATTTTGATTGGGTGGGAAATAGTTTTGAAAATACTACTTTTTTTCGGCAAGTGGTTAGCCCACGATTTTCTCGAAAAACTGAAAAAAAATCATTTTTGAGATTTATGCATCAATTGAAAGGCGGCGCGATGCTCTGTGTTATAGTGAAAACCGCATCATGTTTGGAGGCTTGGTTGAGGAGATAAAGCAATCGAAAGATAATTTGTGATGGGCTGGGTCGAAATTCTGTAATTTTACTTTTTGACTAATTTTTCCGAAACGAGAGCTCGTAGAACCTTTTGGTTTGCAGTTGTGGGTAGAGAATTTAAATACTTTTCTTTTGATGTGTATTTTGATTGGGTGGGAAATAGTTTTGAAAATACTACTTTTTTTCGGCAAGTGGTTAGCCCACGATTTTCTCGAAAAACTGAAAAAAAATCATTTTTGAGATTTATGCATCAATTGAAAGGCGGCGCGATGCTCTGTGTTATAGTGAAAACCGCATTATGTTTGGAGGCTTGGTTGAGGAGATAAAGCAATCGAAAGATAATTTGTGATGGGCTGGGTCGAAATTCTGTAATTTTACTTTTTGACTAATTTTTCCGAAACGAGAGCTCGTAGAACCTTTTGGTTTGCAGTTGTGGGTAGAGAATTTAAATACCTTTCTTTTGATGTGTATTTTGATTGGGTGGGAAATAGTTTTGAAAATACTACTTTTTTTCGGCAAGTGGTTAGCCCACGATTTTCTCGAAAAACTGAAAAAAATCATTTTTGAGATTTATGCATCAATTGAAAGGCGGCGCGATGCTCTGTGTTATAGTGAAAACCGCATCATGTTTGGAGGCTTGGTTGAGGAGATAAAGCAATCGAAAGATAATTTGTGATGGGCTGGGTCGAAATTCTGTAATTTTACTTTTTGACTAATTTTTCCGAAACGAGAGCTCGTAGAACCTTTTGGTTTGCAGTTGTGGGTAGAGCATTTAAATACCTTTCTTTTGATGTGTATTTTGATTGGGTGGGAAATAGTTTTGAAAATACTACTTTTTTTCGGCAAGTGGTTAGCCCACGATTTTCTCGAAAAACTGAAAAAAAATCATTTTTGAGATTTATGCATCAATTGAAAGGCGGCGCGATGCTCTGTGTTATAGTGAAAACCGCATCATGTTTGGAGGCTTGGTTGAGGAGATAAAGCAATCGAAAGATAATTTGTGATGGGCTGGGTCGAAATTCTGTAATTTTACTTTTTGACTAATTTTTCCGAAACGAGAGCTCGTAGAACCTTTTGGTTTGCAGTTGTGGGTAGAGAATTTAAATACTTTTCTTTTGATGTGTATTTTGATTGGGTGGGAAATAGTTTTGAAAATACTACTTTTTTTCGGCAAGTGGTTAGCCCACGATTTTCTCGAAAAACTGAAAAAAAATCATTTTTGAGATTTATGCATCAATTGAAAGGCGGCGCGATGCTCTGTGTTATAGTGAAAACCGCATCATGTTTGGAGGCTTGGTTGAGGAGATAAAGCAATCGAAAGATAATTTGTGATGGGCTGGGTCGAAATTCTGTAATTTTACTTTTTGACTAATTTTTCCGAAACGAGAGCTCGTAGAACCTTTTGGTTTGCAGTTGTGGGTAGAGCATTTAAATACCTTTCTTTTGATGTGTATTTTGATTGGGTGGGAAATAGTTTTGAAAATACTACTTTTTTTCGGCAAGTGGTTAGCCCACGATTTTCTCGAAAAACTGAAAAAAAATCATTTTTGAGATTTATGCATCAATTGAAAGGCGGCGCGATGCTCTGTGTTATAGTGAAAACCGCATCATGTTTGGAGGCTTGGTTGAGGAGATAAAGCAATCGAAAGATAATTTGTGATGGGCTGGGTCGAAATTCTGTAATTTTACTTTTTGACTAATTTTTCCGAAACGAGAGCTCGTAGAACCTTTTGGTTTGCAGTTGTGGGTAGAGAATTTAAATACTTTTCTTTTGATGTGTATTTTGATTGGGTGGGAAATAGTTTTGAAAATACTACGAAAAAAAATCATTTTTGAGATTTATGCATCAATTGAAAGGCGGCGCGATGCTCTGTGTTATAGTGAAAACCGCATCATGTTTGGAGGCTTGGTTGAGGAGATAAAGCAATCGAAAGATAATTTGTGATGGGCTGGGTCGAAATTCTGTAATTTTACTTTTTGACTAATTTTTCCGAAACGAGAGCTCGTAGAACCTTTTGGTTTGCAGTTGTGGGTAGAGCATTTAAATACTTTTCTTTTGATGTGTATTTTGATTGGGTGGGAAATAGTTTTGAAAATACTACTTTTTTTCGGCAAGTGGTTAGCCCACGATTTTCTCGAAAAACTGAAAAAAAATCATTTTTGAGATTTATGCATCAATTGAAAGGCGGCGCGATGCTCTGTGTTATAGTGAAAACCGCATCATGTTTGGAGGCTTGGTTGAGGAGATAAAGCAATCGAAAGATAATTTGTGATGGGCTGGGTCGAAATTCTGTAATTTTACTTTTTGACTAATTTTTCCGAAACGAGAGCTCGTAGAACCTTTTGGTTTGCAGTTGTGGGTAGAGCATTTAAATACCTTTCTTTTGATGTGTATTTTGATTGGGTGGGAAATAGTTTTGAAATTTTTTTCGGCAAGTGGTTAGCCCACGATTTTCTCGAAAAACTGAAAAAAAATCATTTTTGAGATTTATGCATCAATTGAAAGGCGGCGCGATGCTCTGTGTTATAGTGAAAACCGCATCATGTTTGGAGGCTTGGTTGAGGAGATAAAGCAATCGAAAGATAATTTGTGATGGGCTGGGTCGAAATTCTGTAATTTTACTTTTTGACTAATTTTTCCGAAACGAGAGCTCGTAGAACCTTTTGGTTTGCAGTTGTGGGTAGAGAATTTAAATACCTTTCTTTTGATGTGTATTTTGATTGGGTGGGAAATAGTTTTGAAAATACTACTTTTTTTCGGCAAGTGGTTAGCCCACGATTTTCTCGAAAAACTGAAAAAAAATCATTTTTGAGATTTATGCATCAATTGAAAGGCGGCGCGATGCTCTGTGTTATAGTGAAAACCGCATCATGTTTGGAGGCTTGGTTGAGGAGATAAAGCAATCGAAAGATAATTTGTGATGGGCTGGGTCGAAATTCTGTAATTTTACTTTTTGACTAATTTTTCCGAAACGAGAGCTCGTAGAACCTTTTGGTTTGCAGTTGTGGGTA
This sequence comes from Eupeodes luniger, assembly GCA_951509635.1. Lineage (NCBI taxonomy): Eukaryota > Metazoa > Arthropoda > Insecta > Diptera > Syrphidae > Eupeodes > Eupeodes luniger. The sequence goes on along the minus strand of CATOCI010000034.1, from coordinate 8,050 downwards.
GAGCATTTAAATACCTTTCTTTTGATGTGTATTTTGATTGGGTGGGAAATAGTTTTGAAAATACTACTTTTTTTCGGCAAGTGGTTAGCCCACGATTTTCTCGAAAAACTGAAAAAAAATCATTTTTGAGATTTATGCATCAATTGAAAGGCGGCTCGATGCTCTGTGTTATAGTGAAAACCGCATCATGTTTGGAGGCTTGGTTGAGGGGATAAAGCAATCGATAGATAATTTGTGATGGGCTGGGTCGAAATTCTGTAATTTTACTTTTTGACTAATTTTTCCGAAACGAGAGCTCGTAGAACCTTTTGGTTTGCAGTTGTGGGTAGAGAATTTAAATACCTTTCTTTTGATGTGTATTTTGATTGGGTGGGAAATAGTTTTGAAAATACTACTTTTTTTCGGCAAGTGGTTAGCCCACGATTTTCTCGAAAAACTGAAAAAAAATCATTTTTGAGATTTATGCATCAATTGAAAGGCGGCGCGATGCTCTGTGTTATAGTGAAAACCGCATCATGTTTGGAGGCTTGGTTGAGGAGATAAAGCAATCGAAAGATAATTTGTGATGGGCTGGGTCGAAATTCTGTAATTTTACTTTTTGACTAATTTTTCCGAAACGAGAGCTCGTAGAACCTTTTGGTTTGCAGTTGTGGGTAGAGCATTTAAATACCTTTCTTTTGATGTGTATTTTGATTGGGTGGGAAATAGTTTTGAAAATACTACTTTTTTTCGGCAAGTGGTTAGCCCACGATTTTCTCGAAAAACTGAAAAAAATCATTTTTGAGATTTATGCATCAATTGAAAGGCGGCGCGATGCTCTGTGTTATAGTGAAAACCGCATCATGTTTGGAGGCTTGGTTGAGGAGATAAAGCAATCGAAAGATAATTTGTGATGGGCTGGGTCGAAATTCTGTAATTTTACTTTTTGACTAATTTTTCCGAAACGAGAGCTCGTAGAACCTTTTGTTTTGCAGTTGTGGGTAGAGCATTTAAATACCTTTCTTTTGATGTGTATTTTGATTGGGTGGGAAATAGTTTTGAAAATACTACTTTTTTTCGGCAAGTGGTTAGCCCACGATTTTCTCGAAAAACTGAAAAAAAATCATTTTTGAGATTTATGCATCAATTGAAAGGCGGCGCGATGCTCTGTGTTATAGTGAAAACCGCATCATGTTTGGAGGCTTGGTTGAGGAGATAAAGCAATCGAAAGATAATTTGTGATGGGCTGGGTCGAAATTCTGTAATTTTACTTTTTGACTAATTTTTCCGAAACGAGAGCTCGTAGAACCTTTTGGTTTGCAGTTGTGGGTAGAGAATTTAAATACCTTTTCTTTTGATGTGTATTTTGATTGGGTGGGAAATAGTTTTGAAAATACTACTTTTTTTCGGCAAGTGGTTAGCCCACGATTTTCTCGAAAACTGAAAAAAAATCATTTTTGAGATTTATGCATCAATTGAAAGGCGGCGCGATGCTCTGTGTTATAGTGAAAACCGCATCATGTTTGGAGGCTTGGTTGAGGAGATAAAGCAATCGAAAGATAATTTGTGATGGGCTGGGTCGAAATTCTGTAATTTTACTTTTTGACTAATTTTTCCGAACGAGAGCTCGTAGAACCTTTTGGTTTGCAGTTGTGGGTAGAGAATTTAAATACCTTTCTTTTGATGTGTATTTTGATTGGGTGGGAAATAGTTTTGAAAATACTACTTTTTTTCGGCAAGTGGTTAGCCCACGATTTTCTCGAAAAACTGAAAAAAAATCATTTTTGAGATTTATGCATCAATTGAAAGGCGGCGCGATGCTCTGTGTTATAGTGAAAACCGCATCATGTTTGGAGGCTTGGTTGAGGAGATAAAGCAATCGAAAGATAATTTGTGATGGGCTGGGTCGAAATTCTGTAATTTTACTTTTTGACTAATTTTTCCGAAACGAGAGCTCGTAGAACCTTTTGGTTTGCAGTTGTGGGTAGAGAATTTAAATACCTTTCTTTTGATGTGTATTTTGATTGGGTGGGAAATAGTTTTGAAAATACTACTTTTTTTCGGCAAGTGGTTAGCCCACGATTTTCTCGAAAAACTGAAAAAAATCATTTTTGAGATTTATGCATCAATTGAAAGGCGGCGCGATGCTCTGTGTTATAGTGAAAACCGCATCATGTTTGGAGGCTTGGTTGAGGAGATAAAGCAATCGAAAGATAATTTGTGATGGGCTGGGTCGAAATTCTGTAATTTTACTTTTTGACTAATTTTTCCGAAACGAGAGCTCGTAGAACCTTTTGGTTTGCAGTTGTGGGTAGAGAATTTAAATACTTTTCTTTTGATGTGTATTTTGATTGGGTGGGAAATAGTTTTGAAAATACTACTTTTTTTCGGCAAGTGGTTAGCCCACGATTTTCTCGAAAAACTGAAAAAAAATCATTTTTGAGATTTATGCATCAATTGAAAGGCGGCGCGATGCTCTGTGTTATAGTGAAAACCGCATCATGTTTGGAGGCTTGGTTGAGGAGATAAAGCAATCGAAAGATAATTTGTGATGGGCTGGGTCGAAATTCTGTAATTTTACTTTTTGACTAATTTTTCCGAAACGAGAGCTCGTAGAACCTTTTGGTTTGCAGTTGTGGGTAGAGCATTTAAATACCTTTCTTTTGATGTGTATTTTGATTGGGTGGGAAATAGTTTTGAAAATACTACTTTTTTTCGGCAAGTGGTTAGCCCACGATTTTCTCGAAAAACTGAAAAAAAATCATTTTTGAGATTTATGCATCAATTGAAAGGCGGCGCGATGCTCTGTGTTATAGTGAAAACCGCATCATGTTTGGAGGCTTGGTTGAGGAGATAAAGCAATCGAAAGATAATTTGTGATGGGCTGGGTCGAAATTCTGTAATTTTACTTTTTGACTAATTTTTCCGAAACGAGAGCTCGTAGAACCTTTTGGTTTGCAGTTGTGGGTAGAGAATTTAAATACCTTTTCTTTTGATGTGTATTTTGATTGGGTGGGAAATAGTTTTGAAAATACTACTTTTTTTCGGCAAGTGGTTAGCCCACGATTTTCTCGAAAAACTGAAAAAAAATCATTTTTGAGATTTATGCATCAATTGAAAGGCGGCGCGATGCTCTGTGTTATAGTGAAAACCGCATCATGTTTGGAGGCTTGGTTGAGGAGATAAAGCAATCGAAAGATAATTTGTGATGGGCTGGGTCGAAATTCTGTAATTTTACTTTTTGACTAATTTTTCCGAAACGAGAGCTCGTAGAACCTTTTGGTTTGCAGTTGTGGGTAGAGCATTTAAATACCTTTCTTTTGATGTGTATTTTGATTGGGTGGGAAATAGTTTTGAAAATACTACTTTTTTTCGGCAAGTGGTTAGCCCACGATTTTCTCGAAAAACTGAAAAAAAATCATTTTTGAGATTTATGCATCAATTGAAAGGCGGCGCGATGCTCTGTGTTATAGTGAAAACCGCATCATGTTTGGAGGCTTGGTTGAGGAGATAAAGCAATCGAAAGATAATTTGTGATGGGCTGGGTCGAAATTCTGTAATTTTACTTTTTGACTAATTTTTCCGAAACGAGAGCTCGTAGAACCTTTTGGTTTGCAGTTGTGGGTAGAGAATTTAAATACCTTTCTTTTGATGTGTATTTTGATTGGGTGGGAAATAGTTTTGAAAATACTACTTTTTTTCGGCAAGTGGTTAGCCCACGATTTTCTCGAAAAACTGAAAAAAAAATCATTTTTGAGATTTATGCATCAATTGAAAGGCGGCGCGATGCTCTGTGTTATAGTGAAAACCGCATCATGTTTGGAGGCTTGGTTGAGGAGATAAAGCAATCGAAAGATAATTTGTGATGGGCTGGGTCGAAATTCTGTAATTTTACTTTTTGACTAATTTTTCCGAAACGAGAGCTCGTAGAACCTTTTGGTTTGCAGTTGTGGGTAGAGAATTTAAATACCTTTCTTTTGATGTGTATTTTGATTGGGTGGGAAATAGTTTTGAAAATACTACTTTTTTTCGGCAAGTGGTTAGCCCACGATTTTCTCGAAAAACTGAAAAAAAATCATTTTTGAGATTTATGCATCAATTGAAAGGCGGCGCGATGCTCTGTGTTATAGTGAAAACCGCATCATGTTTGGAGGCTTGGTTGAGGAGATAAAGCAATCGAAAGATAATTTGTGATGGGCTGGGTCGAAATTCTGTAATTTTACTTTTTGACTAATTTTTCCGAAACGAGAGCTCGTAGAACCTTTTGGTTTGCAGTTGTGGGTAGAGCATTTAAATACCTTTCTTTTGATGTGTATTTTGATTGGGTGGGAAATAGTTTTGAAAATACTACTTTTTTTCGGCAAGTGGTTAGCCACGATTTTCTCGAAAAACTGAAAAAAAATCATTTTTGAGATTTATGCATCAATTGAAAGGCGGCGCGATGCTCTGTGTTATAGTGAAAACCGCATCATGTTTGGAGGCTTGGTTGAGGAGATAAAGCAATCGAAAGATAATTTGTGATGGGCTGGGTCGAAATTCTGTAATTTTACTTTTTGACTAATTTTTCCGAAACGAGAGCTCGTAGAACCTTTTGGTTTGCAGTTGTGGGTAGAGCATTTAAATACCTTTCTTTTGATGTGTATTTTGATTGGGTGGGAAATAGTTTTGAAAATACTACTTTTTTTCGGCAAGTGGTTAGCCCACGATTTTCTCGAAAAACTGAAAAAAAATCATTTTTGAGATTTATGCATCAATTGAAAGGCGGCGCGATGCTCTGTGTTATAGTGAAAACCGCATCATGTTTGGAGGCTTGGTTGAGGAGATAAAGCAATCGAAAGATAATTTGTGATGGGCTGGGTCGAAATTCTGTAATTTTACTTTTTGACTAATTTTTCCGAAACGAGAGCTCGTAGAACCTTTTGGTTTGCAGTTGTGGGTAGAGAATTTAAATACCTTTCTTTTGATGTGTATTTTGATTGGGTGGGAAATAGTTTTGAAAATACTACTTTTTTTCGGCAAGTGGTTAGCCCACGATTTTCTCGAAAAACTGAAAAAAAATCATTTTTGAGATTTATGCATCAATTGAAAGGCGGCGCGATGCTCTGTGTTATAGTGAAAACCGCATCATGTTTGGAGGCTTGGTTGAGGAGATAAAGCAATCGAAAGATAATTTGTGATGGGCTGGGTCGAAATTCTGTAATTTTACTTTTTGACTAATTTTTCCGAAACGAGAGCTCGTAGAACCTTTTGGTTTGCAGTTGTGGGTAGAGAATTTAAATACCTTTCTTTTGATGTGTATTTTGATTGGGTGGGAAATAGTTTTGAAAATACTACTTTTTTTCGGCAAGTGGTTAGCCCACGATTTTCTCGAAAAACTGAAAAAAAATCATTTTTGAGATTTATGCATCAATTGAAAGGCGGCGCGATGCTCTGTGTTATAGTGAAAACCGCATCATGTTTGGAGGCTTGGTTGAGGAGATAAAGCAATCGAAAGATAATTTGTGATGGGCTGGGTCGAAATTCTGTAATTTTACTTTTTGACTAATTTTTCCGAAACGAGAGCTCGTAGAACCTTTTGGTTTGCAGTTGTGGGTAGAGAATTTAAATACCTTTCTTTTGATGTGTATTTTGATTGGGTGGGAAATAGTTTTGAAAATACTACTTTTTTTCGGCAAGTGGTTAGCCCACGATTTTCTCGAAAAACTGAAAAAAAATCATTTTTGAGATTTATGCATCAATTGAAAGGCGGCGCGATGCTCTGTGTTATAGTGAAAACCGCATCATGTTTGGAGGCTTGGTTGAGGAGATAAAGCAATCGAAAGATAATTTGTGATGGGCTGGGTTCGAAATTCTGTAATTTTACTTTTTGACTAATTTTTCCGAAACGAGAGCTCGTAGAACCTTTTGGTTTGCAGTTGTGGGTAGAGCATTTAAATACCTTTCTTTTGATGTGTATTTTGATTGGGTGGGAAATAGTTTTGAAAATACTACTTTTTTCGGCAAGTGGTTAGCCCACGATTTTCTCGAAAAACTGAAAAAAAATCATTTTTGAGATTTATGCATCAATTGAAAGGCGGCGCGATGCTCTGTGTTATAGTGAAAACCGCATCATGTTTGGAGGCTTGGTTGAGGAGATAAAGCAATCGAAAGATAATTTGTGATGGGCTGGGTCGAAATTCTGTAATTTTACTTTTTGACTAATTTTTCCGAAACGAGAGCTCGTAGAACCTTTTGGTTTGCAGTTGTGGGTAGAGCATTTAAATACCTTTCTTTTGATGTGTATTTTGATTGGGTGGGAAATAGTTTTGAAAATACTACTTTTTTTCGGCAAGTGGTTAGCCCACGATTTTCTCGAAAAACTGAAAAAAAATCATTTTTGAGATTTATGCATCAATTGAAAGGCGGCGCGATGCTCTGTGTTATAGTGAAAACCGCATCATGTTTGGAGGCTTGGTTGAGGAGATAAAGCAATCGAAAGATAATTTGTGATGGGCTGGGTCGAAATTCTGTAATTTTACTTTTTGACTAATTTTTCCGAAACGAGAGCTCGTAGAACCTTTTGGTTTGCAGTTGTGGGTAGAGAATTTAAATACCTTTCTTTTGATGTGTATTTTGATTGGGTGGGAAATAGTTTTGAAAATACTACTTTTTTTCGGCAAGTGGTTAGCCCACGATTTTCTCGAAAAACTGAAAAAAAATCATTTTTGAGATTTATGCATCAATTGAAAGGCGGCGCGATGCTCTGTGTTATAGTGAAAACCGCATCATGTTTGGAGGCTTGGTTGAGGAGATAAAGCAATCGAAAGATAATTTGTGATGGGCTGGGTCGAAATTCTGTAATTTTACTTTTTGACTAATTTTTCCGAAACGAGAGCTCGTAGAACCTTTTGGTTTGCAGTTGTGGGTAGAGAATTTAAATACCTTTCTTTTGATGTGTATTTTGATTGGGTGGGAAATAGTTTTGAAAATACTACTTTTTTTCGGCAAGTGGTTAGCCCACGATTTTCTCGAAAAACTGAAAAAAAATCATTTTTGAGATTTATGCATCAATTGAAAGGCGGCGCGATGCTCTGTGTTATAGTGAAAACCGCATCATGTTGGAGGCTTGGTTGAGGAGATAAAGCAATCGAAAGATAATTTGTGATGGCTGGGTCGAAATTCTGTAATTTTACTTTTTGACTAATTTTTCCGAAACGAGAGCTCGTAGAACCTTTTGGTTTGCAGTTGTGGGTAGAGAATTTAAATACCTTTCTTTTGATGTGTATTTTGATTGGGTGGGAAATAGTTTTGAAAATACTACTTTTTTTCGGCAAGTGGTTAGCCCACGATTTTCTCGAAAAACTGAAAAAAAATTCATTTTTGAGATTTATGCATCAATTGAAAGGCGGCGCGATGCTCTGTGTTATAGTGAAAACCGCATCATGTTTGGAGGCTTGGTTGAGGAGATAAAGCAATCGAAAGATAATTTGTGATGGGCTGGGTCGAAATTCTGTATTTTACTTTTTGACTAATTTTTCCGAAACGAGAGCTCGTAGAACCTTTTGGTTTGCAGTTGTGGGTAGAGAATTTAAATACCTTTCTTTTGATGTGTATTTTGATTGGGTGGGAAATAGTTTTGAAAATACTACTTTTTTTCGGCAAGTGGTTAGCCCACGATTTTCTCGAAAAACTGAAAAAAAATCATTTTTGAGATTTATGCATCAATTGAAAGGCGGCGCGATGCTCTGTGTTATAGTGAAAACCGCATCATGTTTGGAGGCTTGGTTGAGGAGATAAAGCAATCGAAAGATAATTTGTGATGGGCTGGGTCGAAATTCTGTAATTTTACTTTTTGACTAATTTTTCCGAAACGAGAGCTCGTAGAACCTTTTGGTTTGCAGTTGTGGGTAGAGCATTTAAATACCTTTCTTTTGATGTGTATTTTGATTGGGTGGGAAATAGTTTTTGAAAATACTACTTTTTTTCGGCAAGTGGTTAGCCCACGATTTTCTCGAAAACTGAAAAAAAATCATTTTTGAGATTTATGCATCAATTGAAAGGCGGCGCGATGCTCTGTGTTATAGTGAAAACC
>CATOCI010000032.1:0-26794 GCA_951509635.1 Eupeodes luniger | reverse complement strand
AAAGTCGGCACCTAGAGGGCAATTTTTGAACTCCATTATTTCTCGATCTAGACCACCTAGAGAGCTGAAATTTCAGGATTGTGATCTAGGAATCCTCCCCTTTCCATTGCTGTGCCTATCTTTGAATAAGACCAATTTTACAACAAGTTATGGGCAAAAATCCATGTTCAAACTTAAAATGCGAATATCTCGCTTAATATGCGTCTAAACCCATTAAAAGTCGGCACCTAGAGGGCAATTTTTGAACTCCATTATTTCTCGATCTAGACCACCTAGAGAGCTGAAATTTCAGGATTGTGATCTAGGAATCCTCCCCTTCCCATTGCTGTGCCTATCTTTGAATAAGACCAATTTTACAACAAGTTACGGGCAAAAATCCATGTTCAAACTTTAAATGCGAATATCTCGCTTAATATGCGTCCTAGACATGCAAAGTCGGCACCTAGAGGGCAATTTTTGAACTCCATTATTTCTCGATCCAGACCACCTAGAGAGCTGAAATTTCAGGATTGTGATCTAGGAATCCTCCCCTTTCCATTGCTGTGCCTATCTTTGAATAAGACCAATTTTACAACAAGTTATGGGCAAAAATCCATGTTCAAACTTAAAAATGCGAATATCTCGCTTAATATGCGTCTAAACCCATTAAAAGTCGGCACCTAGAGGGCAATTTTTGAACTCCATTATTTCTCGATCTAGACCACCTAGAGAGCTGAAATTTCAGGATTGTGATCTAGGAATCCTCCCCTTTCCATTGCTGTGCCTATCTTTGAATAAAACCAATTTTACAAACAAGTTATGGGCAAAAATCCATGTTCAAACTTAAAATGCGAATATCTCGCTTAATATGCGTCTAAACCCATTAAAAGTCGGCACCTAGAGGGCAATTTTTGAACTCCATTATTTCTCGATCTAGACCACCTAGAGAGCTGAAATTTCAGGATTGTGATCTAGGAATCCTCCCCTTCCCATTGCTGTGCCTATCTTTGAATAAGACCAATTTTACAACAAGTTATGGGCAAAAATCCATGTTCAAACTTAAAATGCGAATATCTCGCTTAATATGCGTCTAAGCCCATTAAAAGTCGGCACCTAGAGGGCAATTTTGAACTCCATTATTTCTCGATCTAGACCACCTAGAGAGCTGAAATTTCAGGATTGTGATCTAGGAATTCTTCTCTTTCCATTGGTGTGCCAATCTTTGAATAAGACCAATTTTACAACAAGTTATGGGCAAAAATCCATGTTCAAACTTTAAATGCGAATATCTCGCTTAATATGCGTCTAAAAGCATTAAAGTCGGCACCTAGAGGGCAATTTTTGAACTCCATTATTTCTCGATCTAGACCACCTAGAGGGCTGAAATTTCAGGATTGTGATCTAGGAATTCTTCTCTTTCCATTGGTGTGCCAATCTTTGAATAAGACCAATTTTACAACAAGTTATGGGCAAAAATCCATGTTCAAACTTTAAATGCGAATATCTCGCTTAATATGCGTCCTAGACATGCCAAAGTCGGCACCTAGAGGGCAATTTTTGAACTCCATTATTTCTCGATCTAGACCACCTAGAGAGCTGAAATTTCAGGATTGTGATCTAGGAATCCTCCCCTTTCCATTGCTGTGCCTATCTTTGAATAAGACCAATTTTACAACAAGTTATGGGCAAAAATCCATGTTCAAACTTAAAATGCGAATATCTCGCTTAATATGCGTCTAAACCCATTAAAAGTCGGCACCTAGAGGGCAATTTTTGAACTCCATTATTTCTCGATCTAGACCACCTAGAGAGCTGAAATTTCAGGATTGTGATCTAGGAATCCTCCCCTTTCCATTGCTGTGCCTATCTTTGAATAAAACCAATTTTACAACAAGTTATGGGCAAAAATCCATGTTCAAACTTAAAATGCGAATATCTCGCTTAATATGCGTCTAAACCCATTAAAAGTCGGCACCTAGAGGGCAATTTTTGAACTCCATTATTTCTCGATCTAGACCACCTAGAGAGCTGAAATTTCAGGATTGTGATCTAGGAATCCTCCCCTTTCCATTGCTGTGCCTATCTTTGAATAAAACCAATTTTACAACAAGTTATGGGCAAAAATCCATGTTCAAACTTAAAATGCGAATATCTCGCTTAATATGCGTCTAAGCCCATTAAAAGTCGGCACCTAGAGGGCAATTTTTGAACTCCATTATTTCTCGATCTAGACCACCTAGAGAGCTGAAATTTCAGGATTGTGATCTAGGAATTCTTCTCTTTCCATTGGTGTGCCAATCTTTGAATAAGACCAATTTTACAACAAGTTATGGGCAATAATCCATGTTCAAACTTTAAATGCGAATATCTCGCTTAATATGCGTCTAAAAGCATTAAAAGTCGGCACCTAGAGGGCAATTTTTGAACTCCATTATTTCTCGATCTAGACCACCTAGAGGGCTGAAATTTCAGGATTGTGATCTAGGAATTCTTCCCTTTCCATTGGTGTGCCAATCTTTGAATAAGACCTATTTTACAACAAGTTATGGGCAAAAATCCATGTTCAAACTTTAAATGCGAATATCTCGCTTAATATGCGTCTAAAAGCATTAAAAGTCGGCACCTAGAGGGCAATTTTTGAACTCCATTATTTCTCGATCTAGACCACCTAGAGGGCTGAAATTTCAGGATTGTGATCTAAGAATTCTTCTCTTTCCATTGGTGTGCCACTCTTTGAATAAGATCAATTTAACAACAAGTTATGGGCAAAAATCCATGTTCAAACTTTAAATGCGAATATCTCGCTTAATATGCGTCTAATTGGGTTAAAAGTCGGCACCTAGAGGGCAATTTTTGAACTCCATTATTTCTTGATCTAGACCACCTAGAGGCCTGAAATTTCAGGATTGTGATCTAGGAATTCTTCCCTTTCCATTGGTGTGCCAATCTTTGAATAAGACCTATTTTACAACAAGTTATGGGCAAAAATCCATGTTCAAACTTTAAATGCGAATATCTCGCTTAATATGCGTCTAAAAGCATTAAAAGTCGGCACCTAGAGGGCAATTTTTGAACTCCATTATTTCTCGATCTAGACCACCTAGAGGGCTGAAATTTCAGGATTGTGATCTAGGAATTCTTCTCTTTCCATTGGTGTGCCAATCTTTGAATAAGACCTATTTTACAACACGTTATGGGCAAAAATCCATGTTCAAACTTTAAATGCGAATATCTCGCTTAATATGCGTCTAAAAGCATTAAAAGTCGGCACCTAGAGGGCAATTTTTGAACTGCATTATTTCTCGATCTAGACCACCTAGAGGGCTGAAATTTCAGGATTGTGATCTAGGAATTCTTCCCTTTCCATTGGTGTGCCAATCTTTGAATAAGACCTTTTTTACAACAAGTTATGGCCAAAAATCCATGTTCAAACTTTAAATGCGAATATCTCGCTTAATATGCGTCTAAAAGCATTAAAAGTCGGCACCTAGAGGGCAATTTTTGAACTCCATTATTTCTCGATCTAGACCACCTAGAGGGCTGAAATTTCAGGATTGTGATCTAGGAATTCTTCTCTTTCCATTGGTGTGCCAATCTTTGAATAAGACCAATTTTACAACAAGTTACGGGCAAAAATCCATGTTCAAACTTTAAATGCGAATATCTCGCTTAATATGCGTCCTAGACATGCCAAAGTCGGCACCTAGAGGGCAATTTTTGAACTCCATTATTTCTCGATCTAGACCACCTAGAGAGCTGAAATTTCAGGATTGTGATCTAGGAATCCTCCCCTTTCCATTGCTGTGCCTATCTTTGAATAAGACCAATTTTACAACAAGTTATGGGCAAAAATCCATGTTCAAACTTAAAATGCGAATATCTCGCTTAATATGCGTCTAAACCCATTAAAAGTCGGCACCTAGAGGGCAATTTTTGAACTCCATTATTTCTCGATCTAGACCACCTAGAGAGCTGAAATTTCAGGATTGTGATCTAGGAATCCTCCCCTTTCCATTGCTGTGCCTATCTTTGAATAAAACCAATTTTACAACAAGTTATGGGCAAAAATCCATGTTCAAACTTAAAATGCGAATATCTCGCTTAATATGCGTCTAAACCCATTAAAAGTCGGCACCTAGAGGGCAATTTTTGAACTCCATTATTTCTCGATCTAGACCACCTAGTGAGCTGAAATTTCAGGATTGTGATCTAGGAATCCTCCCCTTCCCATTGCTGTGCCTATCTTTGAATAAGACCAATTTTACAACAAGTTATGGGCAAAAATCCATGTTCAAACTTAAAATGCGAATATCTCGCTTAATATGCGTCTAAGCCCATTAAAAGTCGGCACCTAGAGGGCAATTTTTGAACTCCATTATTTCTCGATCTAGACCACCTAGAGAGCTGAAATTTCAGGATTGTGATCTAGGAATTCTTCTCTTTCCATTGGTGTGCCAATCTTTGAATAAGACCAATTTTACAACAAGTTATGGGCAAAAATCCATGTTCAAACTTTAAATGCGAATATCTCGCTTAATATGCGTCTAAAAGCATTAAAAGTCGGCACCTAGAGGGCAATTTTTGAACTCCATTATTTCTCGATCTAGACCACCTAGAGGGCTGAAATTTCAGGATTGTGATCTAGGAATTCTTCTCTTTCCATTGGTGTGCCAATCTTTGAATAAGACCAATTTTACAACAAGTTATGGGCAAAAATCCATGTTCAAACTTTAAATGCGAATATCTCGCTTAATATGCGTCCTAGACATGCCAAAGTCGGCACCTAGAGGGCAATTTTTGAACTCCATTATTTCTCGATCTAGACCACCTAGAGAGCTGAAATTTCAGGATTGTGATCTAGGAATCCTCCCCTTTCCATTGCTGTGCCTATCTTTGAATAAGACCAATTTTACAACAAGTTATGGGCAAAAATCCATGTTCAAACTTAAAATGCGAATATCTCGCTTAATATGCGTCTAAACCCATTAAAAGTCGGCACCTAGAGGGCAATTTTTGAACTCCATTATTTCTCGATCTAGACCACCTAGAGAGCTGAAATTTCAGGATTGTGATCTAGGAATCCTCCCCTTTCCATTGCTGTGCCTATCTTTGAATAAAACCAATTTTACAACAAGTTATGGGCAAAAATCCATGTTCAAACTTAAAATGCGAATATCTCGCTTAATATGCGTCTAAACCCATTAAAAGTCGGCACCTAGAGGGCAATTTTTGAACTCCATTATTTCTCGATCTAGACCACCTAGAGAGCTGAAATTTCAGGATTGTGATCTAGGAATCCTCCCCTTCCCATTGCTGTGCCTATCTTTGAATAAGACCAATTTTACAACAAGTTATGGGCAAGAATCCATGTTCAAACTTAAAATGCGAATATCTCGCTTAATATGCGTCTAAGCCCATTAAAAGTCGGCACCTAGAGGGCAATTTTTGAACTCCATTATTTCTCGATCTAGACCACCTAGAGAGCTGAAATTTCAGGATTGTGATCTAGGAATTCTTCTCTTTCCATTGGTGTGCCAATCTTTGAATAAGACCAATTTTACAACAAGTTATGGGCAATAATCCATGTTCAAACTTTAAATGCGAATATCTCGCTTAATATGCGTCTAAAAGCATTAAAAGTCGGCACCTAGAGGGCAATTTTTGAACTCCATTATTTCTCGATCTAGACCACCTAGAGGGCTGAAATTTCAGGATTGTGATCTAGGAATTCTTCCCTTTCCATTGGTGTGCCAATCTTTGAATAAGACCTATTTTACAACAAGTTATGGGCAAAAATCCATGTTCAAACTTTAAATGCGAATATCTCGCTTAATATGCGTCTAAAAGCATTAAAAGTCGGCACCTAGAGGGCAATTTTTGAACTCCATTATTTCTCGATCTAGACCACCTAGAGGGCTGAAATTTCAGGATTGTGATCTAAGAATTCTTCTCTTTCCATTGGTGTGCCAATCTTTGAATAAGATCAATTTAACAACAAGTTATGGGCAAAAATCCATGTTCAAACTTTAAATGCGAATATCTCGCTTAATATGCGTCTAATTGGGTTAAAAGTCGGCACCTAGAGGGCAATTTTTGAACTCCATTATTTCTTGATCTAGACCACCTAGAGGCCTGAAATTTCAGGATTGTGATCTAGGAATTCTTCCCTTTCCATTGGTGTGCCAATCTTTGAATAAGACCTATTTTACAACAAGTTATGGGCAAAAATCCATGTTCAAACTTTAAATGCGAATATCTCGCTTAATATGCGTCTAAAAGCATTAAAAGTCGGCACCTAGAGGGCAATTTTTGAACTCCATTATTTCTCGATCTAGACCACCTAGAGGGCTGAAATTTCAGGATTGTGATCTAGGAATTCTTCCCTTTCCATTGGTGTGCCAATCTTTGAAAAAGACCTATTTTACAACAAGTTAGGGCCAAAAATCCATGTTCAAACTTTAAATGCGAATATCTCGCTTAATATGCGTCTAAAAGCATTAAAAGTCGGCACCTAGAGGGCAATTTTTGAACTCCATTATTTCTCGATCTAGACCACCTAGAGGGCTGAAATTTCAGGATTGTGATCTAGGAATTCTTCCCTTTCCATTGGTGTGCCAATCTTTGAATAAGACCTTTTTTACAACAAGTTATGGCCAAAAATCCATGTTCAAACTTTAAATGCGAATATCTCGCTTAATATGCGTCTAAAAGCATTAAAAGTCGGCACCTAGAGGGCAATTTTTGAACTCCATTATTTCTCGATCTAGACCACCTAGAGGGCTGAAATTTCAGGATTGTGATCTAGGAATTCTTCTCTTTCCATTGGTGTGCCAATCTTTGAATAAGACCAATTTTACAACAAGTTATGGGCAAAAATCCATGTTCAAACTTTAAATGCGAATATCTCGCTTAATATTCGTCCTAGACATGCCAAAGTCGGCACCTAGAGGGCAATTTTTGAACTCCATTATTTCTCGATCTAGACCACCTAGAGAGCTGAAATTTCAGGATTGTGATCTAGGAATCCTCCCCTTTCCATTGCTGTGCCTATCTTTGAATAAGACCAATTTTACAACAAGTTATGGGCAAAAATCCATGTTCAAACTTAAAATGCGAATATCTCGCTTAATATGCGCCTAAACCCATTAAAAGTCGGCACCTAGAGGGCAATTTTTGAACTCCATTATTTCTCGATCTAGACCACCTAGAGAGCTGAAATTTCAGGATTGTGATCTAGGAATCCTCCCCTTCCCATTGCTGTGCCTATCTTTGAATAAGACCAATTTTACAACAAGTTATGGGCAAAAATCCATGTTCAAACTTAAAATGCGAATATCTCGCTTAATATGCGTCTAAGCCCATTAAAAGTCGGCACCTAGAGGGCAATTTTTGAACTCCATTATTTCTCGATCTAGACCACCTAGAGAGCTGAAATTTCAGGATTGTGATCTAGGAATTCTTCTCTTTCCATTGGTGTGCCAATCTTTGAATAAGACCAATTTTACAACAAGTTATGGGCAAAAATCCATGTTCAAACTTTAAATGCGAATATCTCGCTTAATATGCGTCTAAAAGCATTAAAAGTCGGCACCTAGAGGGCAATTTTTGAACTCCATTATTTCTCGATCTAGACCACCTAGAGGGCTGAAATTTCAGGATTGTGATCTAGGAATTCTTCTCTTTCCATTGGTGTGCCAATCTTTGAATAAGACCAATTTTACAACAAGTTATGGGCAAAAATCCATGTTCAAACTTTAAATGCGAATATCTCGCTTAATATGCGTCCTAGACATGCCAAAGTCGGCACCTAGAGGGCAATTTTTGAACTCCATTATTTCTCGATCTAGACCACCTAGAGAGCTGAAATTTCAGGATTGTGATCTAGGAATCCTCCCCTTTCCATTGCTGTGCCTATCTTTGAATAAGACCAATTTTACAACAAGTTATGGGCAAAAATCCATGTTCAAACTTAAAATGGGAATATCTCGCTTAATATGCGTCTAAACCCATTAAAAGTCGGCACCTAGAGGGCAATTTTTGAACTCCATTATTTCTCGATCTAGACCACCTAGAGAGCTGAAATTTCAGGATTGTGATCTAGGAATCCTCCCCTTTCCATTGCTGTGCCTATCTTTGAATAAAACCAATTTTACAACAAGTTATGGGCAAAAATCCATGTTCGAACTTAAAATGCGAATATCTCGCTTAATATGCGTCTAAACCCATTAAAAGTCGGCACCTAGAGGGCAATTTTTGAACTCCATTATTTCTCGATCTAGACCACCTAGAGAGCTGAAATTTCAGGATTGTGATCTAGGAATCCTCCCCTTCCCATTGCTGTGCCTATCTTTGAATAAGACCAATTTTACAACAAGTTATGGGCAAAAATCCATGTTCAAACTTAAAATGCGAATATCTCGCTTAATATGCGTCTAAGCCCATTAAAAGTCGGCACCTAGAGGGCAATTTTTGAACTCCATTATTTCTCGATCTAGACCACCTAGAGAGCTGAAATTTCAGGATTGTGATCTAGGAATTCTTCTCTTTCCATTGGTGTGCCAATCTTTGAATAAGACCAATTTTACAACAAGTTATGGGCAAAAATCCATGTTCAAACTTTAAATGCGAATATCTCGCTTAATATGCGTCTAAAAGCATTAAAAGTCGGCACCTAGAGGGCAATTTTTGAACTCCATTATTTCTCGATCTAGACCACCTAGAGGGCTGAAATTTCAGGATTGTGATCTAGGAATTCTTCCCTTTTCATTGGTGTGCCAATCTTTGAATAAGACCTATTTTACAACAAGTTATGGGCAAAAATCCATGTTCAAACTTTAAATGCGAATATCTCGCTTAATATGCGTCTAAAAGCATTAAAAGTCGGCACCTAGAGGGCAATTTTTGAACTCCATTATTTCTCGATCTAGACCACCTAGAGGGCTGAAATTTCAGGATTGTGATCTAAGAATTCTTCTCTTTCCATTGGTGTGCCAATCTTTGAATAAGATCAATTTAACAACAAGTTATGGGCAAAAATCCATGTTCAAACTTTAAATGCGAATATCTCGCTTAATATGCGTCTAATTGGGTTAAAAGTCGGCACCTAGAGGGCAATTTTTGAACTCCATTATTTCTTGATCTAGACCACCTAGAGGCCTGAAATTTCAGGATTGTGATCTAGGAATTCTTCCCTTTCCATTGGTGTGCCAATCTTTGAATAAGACCTATTTTACAACAAGTTATGGGCAAAAATCCATGTTCAAACTTTAAATGCGAATATCTCGCTTAATATGCGTCTAAAAGCATTAAAAGTCGGCACCTAGAGGGCAATTTTTGAACTCCATTATTTCTCGATCTAGACCACCTAGAGGGCTGAAATTTCAGGATTGTGATCTAGGAATTCTTCTCTTTCCATTGGTGTGCCAATCTTTGAATAAGACCAATTTTACAACAAGTTATGGGCAAAAATCCATGTTCAAACTTTAAATGCGAATATCTCGCTTAATATGCGTCCTAGACATGCCAAAGTCGGCACCTAGAGGGCAATTTTTGAACTCCATTATTTCTCGATCTAGACCACCTAGAGAGCTGAAATTTCAGGATTGTGATCTAGGAATCCTCCCCTTTCCATTGCTGTGCCTATCTTTGAATAAGACCAATTTTACAACAAGTTATGGGCAAAAATCCATGTTCAAACTTAAAATGCGAATATCTCGCTTAATATGCGTCTAAACCCATTAAAAGTCGGCACCTAGAGGGCAATTTTTGAACTCCATTATTTCTCGATCTAGACCACCTAGAGAGCTGAAATTTCAGGATTGTGATCTAGGAATCCTCCCCTTTCCATTGCTGTGCCTATCTTTGAATAAAACCAATTTTACAACAAGTTATGGGCAAAAATCCATGTTCGAACTTAAAATGCGAATATCTCGCTTAATATGCGTCTAAACCCATTAAAAGTCGGCACCTAGAGGGCAATTTTTGAACTCCATTATTTCTCGATCTAGACCACCTAGAGAGCTGAAATTTCAGGATTGTGATCCAGGAATCCTCCCCTTCCCATTGCTGTGCCTATCTTTGAATAAGACCAATTTTACAACAAGTTATGGGCAAAAATCCATGTTCAAACTTAAAATGCGAATATCTCGCTTAATATGCGTCTAAGCCCATTAAAAGTCGGCACCTAGAGGGCAATTTTTGAACTCCATTATTTCTCGATCTAGACCACCTAGAGAGCTGAAATTTCAGGATTGTGATCTAGGAATTCTTCTCTTTCCATTGGTGTGCCAATCTTTGAATAAGACCAATTTTACAACAAGTTATGGGCAAAAATCCATGTTCAAACTTTAAATGCGAATATCTCGCTTAATATGCGTCTAAAAGCATTAAAAGTCGGCACCTAGAGGGCAATTTTTGAACTCCATTATTTCTCGATCTAGACCACCTAGAGGGCTGAAATTTCAGGATTGTGATCTAGGAATTCTTCCCTTTTCATTGGTGTGCCAATCTTTGAATAAGACCTATTTTACAACAAGTTATGGGCAAAAATCCATGTTCAAACTTTAAATGCGAATATCTCGCTTAATATGCGTCTAAAAGCATTAAAAGTCGGCACCTAGAGGGCAATTTTTGAACTCCATTATTTCTCGATCTAGACCACCTAGAGGGCTGAAATTTCAGGATTGTGATCTAAGAATTCTTCTCTTTCCATTGGTGTGCCAATCTTTGAATAAGATCAATTTAACAACAAGTTATGGGCAAAAATCCATGTTCAAACTTTAAATGCGAATATCTCGCTTAATATGCGTCTAATTGGGTTAAAAGTCGGCACCTAGAGGGCAATTTTTGAACTCCATTATTTCTTGATCTAGACCACCTAGAGGCCTGAAATTTCAGGATTGTGATCTAGGAATTCTTCCCTTTCCATTGGTGTGCCAATCTTTGAATAAGACCTATTTTACAACAAGTTATGGGCAAAAATCCATGTTCAAACTTTAAATGCGAATATCTCGCTTAATATGCGTCTAAAAGCATTAAAAGTCGGCACCTAGAGGGCAATTTTTGAACTCCATTATTTCTCGATCTAGACCACCTAGAGGGCTGAAATTTCAGGATTGTGATCTAGGAATTCTTCTCTTTCCATTGGTGTGCCAATCTTTGAATAAGACCTATTTTACAACACGTTATGGGCAAAAATCCATGTTCAAACTTTAAATGCGAATATCTCGCTTAATATGCGTCTAAAAGCATTAAAAGTCGGCACCTAGAGGGCAATTTTTGAACTGCATTATTTCTCGATCTAGACCACCTAGAGGGCTGAAATTTCAGGATTGTGATCTAGGAATTCTTCCCTTTCCATTGGTGTGCCAATCTTTGAATAAGACCTTTTTTACAACAAGTTATGGCCAAAAATCCATGTTCAAACTTTAAATGCGAATATCTCGCTTAATATGCGTCTAAAAGCATTAAAAGTCGGCACCTAGAGGGCAATTTTTGAACTCCATTATTTCTCGATCTAGACCACCTAGAGGGCTGAAATTTCAGGATTGTGATCTAGGAATTCTTCTCTTTCCATTGGTGTGCCAATCTTTGAATAAGACCAATTTTACAACAAGTTATGGGCAAAAATCCATGTTCAAACTTTAAATGCGAATATCTCGCTTAATATGCGTCCTAGACATGCCAAAGTCGGCACCTAGAGGGCAATTTTTGAACTCCATTATTTCTCGATCTAGACCACCTAGAGAGCTGAAATTTCAGGATTGTGATCTAGGAATCCTCCCCTTTCCATTGCTGTGCCTATCTTTGAATAAGACCAATTTTACAACAAGTTATGGGCAAAAATCCATGTTCAAACTTTAAATGCGAATATCTCGCTTAATATGCGTCTAAACCCATTAAAAGTCGGCACCTAGAGGGCAATTTTTGAACTCCATTATTTCTCGATCTAGACCACCTAGAGAGCTGAAATTTCAGGATTGTGATCTAGGAATTCTTCTCTTTCCATTGGTGTGCCTATCTTTGAATAAGACCAATTTTACAACAAGTTATGGGCAAAAATCCATGTTCAAACTTTAAATGCGAATATCTCGCTTAATATGCGTCCTAGACATGCCAAAGTCGGCACCTAGAGGGCAATTTTTGAACTCCATTATTTCTCGATCTTGACCACCTAGAGAGCTGAAATTTCAGGATTGTGATCTAGGAATCCTCCCCTTTCCATTGCTGTGCCTATCTTTGAATAAAACCAATTTTACAACAAGTTATGGGCAAAAATCCATGTTCAAACTTAAAATGCGAATATCTCGCTTAATATGCGTCTAAACCCATTAAAAGTCGGCACCTAGAGGGCAATTTTTGAACTCCATTATTTCTCGATCTAGACCACCTAGAGAGCTGAAATTTCAGGATTGTGATCTAGGAATCCTCCCCTTCCCATTGCTGTGCCTATCTTTGAATAAGACCAATTTTACAACAAGTTATGGGCAAAAATCCATGTTCAAACTTAAAATGCGAATATCTCGCTTAATATGCGTCTAAGCCCATTAAAAGTCGGCACCTAGAGGGCAATTTTTGAACTCCATTATTTCTCGATCTAGACCACCTAGAGAGCTGAAATTTCAGGATTGTGATCTAGGAATTCTTCTCTTTCCATTGGTGTGCCAATCTTTGAATAAGACCAATTTTACAACAAGTTATGGGCAAAAATCCATGTTCAAACTTTAAATGCGAATATCTCGCTTAATATGCGTCTAAAAGCATTAAAAGTCGGCACCTAGAGGGCAATTTTTGAACTCCATTATTTCTCGATCTAGACCACCTAGAGGGCTGAAATTTCAGGATTGTGATCTAGGAATTCTTCTCTTTCCATTGGTGTGCCAATCTTTGAATAAGACCAATTTTACAACAAGTTATGGGCAAAAATCCATGTTCAAACTTTAAATGCGAATATCTCGCTTAATATGCGTCCTAGACATGCCAAAGTCGGCACCTAGAGGGCAATTTTTGAACTCCATTATTTCTCGATCTAGACCACCTAGAGAGCTGAAATTTCAGGATTGTGATCTAGGAATCCTCCCCTTTCCATTGCTGTGCCTATCTTTGAATAAGACCAATTTTACAACAAGTTATGGGCAAAAATCCATGTTCAAACTTAAAATGCGAATATCTCGCTTAATATGCGTCTAAACCCATTAAAAGTCGGCACCTAGAGGGCAATTTTTGAACTCCATTATTTCTCGATCTAGACCACCTAGAGAGCTGAAATTTCAGGATTGTGATCTAGGAATCCTCCCCTTTCCATTGCTGTGCCTATCTTTGAATAAAACCAATTTTACAACAAGTTATGGGCAAAAATCCATGTTCAAACTTAAAATGCGAATATCTCGCTTAATATGCGTCTAAACCCATTAAAAGTCGGCACCTAGAGGGCAATTTTTGAACTCCATTATTTCTCGATCTAGACCACCTAGAGAGCTGAAATTTCAGGATTGTGATCTAGGAATCCTCCCCTTTCCATTGCTGTGCCTATCTTTGAATAAAACCAATTTTACAACAAGTTATGGGCAAAAATCCATGTTCAAACTTAAAATGCGAATATCTCGCTTAATATGCGTCTAAGCCCATTAAAAGTCGGCACCTAGAGGGCAATTTTTGAACTCCATTATTTCTCGATCTAGACCACCTAGAGAGCTGAAATTTCAGGATTGTGATCTAGGAATTCTTCTCTTTCCATTGGTGTGCCAATCTTTGAATAAGACCAATTTTACAACAAGTTATGGGCAAAAATCCATGTTCAAACTTTAAATGCGAATATCTCGCTTAATATGCGTCTAAAAGCATTAAAAGTCGGCACCTAGAGGGCAATTTTTGAACTCCATTATTTCTCGATCTAGACCACCTAGAGGGCTGAAATTTCAGGATTGTGATCTAGGAATTCTTCTCTTTCCATTGGTGTGCCAATCTTTGAATAAGACCAATTTTACAACAAGTTATGGGCAAAAATCCATGTTCAAACTTTAAATGCGAATATCTCGCTTAATATGCGTCTAATTGGGTTAAAAGTCGGCACCTAGAGGGCAATTTTTGAACTCCATTATTTCTTGATCTAGACCACCTAGAGGCCTGAAATTTCAGGATTGTGATCTAGGAATTCTTCCCTTTCCATTGGTGTGCCAATCTTTGAATAAGACCTATTTTACAACAAGTTATGGGCAAAAATCCATGTTCAAACTTTAAATGCGAATATCTCGCTTAATATGCGTCTAAAAGCATTAAAAGTCGGCACCTAGAGGGCAATTTTTGAACTCCATTATTTCTCGATCTAGACCACCTAGAGGGCTGAAATTTCAGGATTGTGATCTAGGAATTCTTCTCTTTAAATTGGTGTGCCAATCTTTGAATAAGATCAATTTTACAACAAGTTATGGGCAAAAATCCATGTTCAAACTTAAAATGCGAATATCTCGCTTAATATGCGTCTAAACCCATTAAAAGTCGGCACCTAGAGGGCAATTTTTGAACTCCATTATTTCTCGATCTAGACCACCTAGAGAGCTGAAATTTCAGGATTGTGATCTAGGAATCCTCCCCTTCCCATTGCTGTGCCTATCTTTGAATAAGACCAATTTTACAACAAGTTATGGGCAAAAATCCATGTTCAAACTTAAAATGCGAATATCTCGCTTAATATGCGTCTAAGCCCATTAAAAGTCGGCACCTAGAGGGCAATTTTTGAACTTCATTATTTCTCGATCTAGACCACCTAGAGAGCTGAAATTTCAGGATTGTGATCTAGGAATCCTCCCCTTCCCATTGCTGTGCCTATCTTTGAATAAGACCAATTTTACAACAAGTTATGGGCAAAAATCCATGTTCAAACTTTAAATGCGAATATCTCGCTTAATATGCGTCTAAAAGCATTAAAAGTCGGCACCTAGAGGGCAATTTTTGAACTCCATTATTTCTCGATCTAGACCACCTAGAGGGCTGAAATTTCAGGATTGTGATCTAGGAATTCTTCTCTTTCCATTGGTGTGCCAATCTTTGAAAAAGACCAATTTTACAACAAGTTATGGGCAAAAATCCATGTTCAAACTTTAAATGCGAATATCTCGCTTAATATGCGTCCTAGACATGCCAAAGTCGGCACCTAGAGGGCAATTTTTGAACTCCATTATTTCTCGATCTAGACCACCTAGAGAGCTGAAATTTCAGGATTGTGATCTAGGAATCCTCCCCTTTCCATTGCTGTGCCTATCTTTGAATAAGACCAATTTTACAACAAGTTATGGGCAAAAATCCATGTTCAAACTTAAAATGCGAATATCTCGCTTAATATGCGTCTAAACCCATTAAAAGTCGGCACCTAGAGGGCAATTTTTGAACTCCATTATTTCTCGATCTAGACCACCTAGAGAGCTGAAATTTCAGGATTGTGATCTAGGAATCCTCCCCTTTCCATTGCTGTGCCTATCTTTGAATAAAACCAATTTTACAACAAGTTATGGGCAAAAATCCATGTTCAAACTTAAAATGCGAATATCTCGCTTAATATGCGTCTAAACCCATTAAAAGTCGGCACCTAGAGGGCAATTTTTGAACTCCATTATTTCTCGATCTAGACCACCTAGAGAGCTGAAATTTCAGGATTGTGATCTAGGAATCCTCCCCTTCCCATTGCTGTGCCTATCTTTGAATAAGACCAATTTTACAACAAGTTATGGGCAAAAATCCATGTTCAAACTTAAAATGCGAATATCTCGCTTAATATGCGTCTAAGCCCATTAAAAGTCGGCACCTAGAGGGCAATTTTTGAACTCCATTATTTCTCGATCTAGACCACCTAGAGAGCTGAAATTTCAGGATTGTGATCTAGGAATTCTTCTCTTTCCATTGGTGTGCCAATCTTTGAATAAGACCTATTTTACAACAAGTTATGGGCAAAAATCCATGTTCAAACTTTAAATGCGAATATCTCGCTTAATATGCGTCTAAAAGCATTAAAAGTCGGCACCTAGAGGGCAATTTTTGAACTCCATTATTTCTCGATCTAGACCACCTAGAGGGCTGAAATTTCAGGATTGTGATCTAGGAATTCTTCTCTTTCCATTGGTGTGCCAATCTTTGAATAAGACCAATTTTACAACAAGTTATGGGCAAAAATCCATGTTCAAACTTTAAATGCGAATATCTCGCTTAATATGCGTCTAATTGGGTTAAAAGTCGGCACCTAGAGGGCAATTTTTGAACTCCATTATTTCTTGATCTAGACCACCTAGAGGCCTGAAATTTCAGGATTGTGATCTAGGAATTCTTCCCTTTCCATTGGTGTGCCAATCTTTGAATAAGACCTATTTTACAACAAGTTATGGGCAAAAATCCATGTTCAAACTTTAAATGCGAATATCTCGCTTAATATGCGTCTAAAAGCATTAAAAGTCGGCACCTAGAGGGCAATTTTTGAACTCCATTATTTCTCGATCTAGACCACCTAGAGGGCTGAAATTTCAGGATTGTGATCTAGGAATTCTTCTCTTTCCATTGGTGTGCCAATCTTTGAATAAGATCAATTTAACAACAAGTTATGGGCAAAAATCCATGTTCAAACTTTAAATGCGAATATCTCGCTTAATATGCGTCTAAAAGCATTAAAAGTCCGCACCTAGAGGGCAATTTTTGAACTCCATTATTTCTCGATCTAGACCACCTAGAGGGCTGAAATTTCAGGATTGTGATCTAGAAATTCTTCCCTTTCCATTGGTGTGCCAATCTTTGAATAAGACTAATTTTACAACAAGTTATGGGCAAAAATCCATGTTCAAACTTTAAATGCGAATATCTCGCTTAATATGCGTCTAATTGGGTTAAAAGTCGGCACCTAGAGGTTTTGAACTCCATTATTTCTTGATCTAGACCACCTAGAGGCCTGAAATTTCAGGATTGTGATCTAGGAATTCTTCCCTTTCCATTGGTGTGCCAATCTTTGAATAAGACCTATTTTACAACAAGTTATGGGCAAAAATCCATGTTCAAACTTTAAATGCGAATATCTCGCTTAATATGCGTCTAAAAGCATTAAAAGTTGGCACCTAGAGGGCAATTTTTGAACTCCATTATTTCTCGATCTAGACCACCTAGAGGGCTGAAATTTCAGGATTGTGATCTAGGAATTCTTCTCTTTCCATTGGTGTGCCAATCTTTGAATAAGACCTATTTTACAACAAGTTATGGGCAAAAATCCGATCTAGACCACCTAGAGGGCTGAAATTTCAGGATTGTGATCTAGGAATTCTTCTCTTTCCATTGGTGTGCCAATCTTTGAATAAGACCAATTTTACAACAAGTTATGGGCAAAAATCCATGTTCAAACTTTAAATGCGAATATCTCGCTTAATATGCGTCTAAAAGCATTAAAAGTCGACACCTAGAGGGCAATTTTTGAACTGCATTATTTCTCGATCTAGACCACCTAGAGGGCTGAAATTTCAGGATTGTGATCTAGGAATTCTTCCCTTTCCATTGGTGTGCCAATCTTTGAATAAGACCTATTTTACAACAAGTTATGGCCAAAAATCCATGTTCAAACTTTAAATGCGAATATCTCGCTTAATATGCGTCTAAAAGCATTAAAAGTCGGCACCTAGAGGGCAATTTTTGAACTCCATTATTTCTCGATCTAGACCACCTAGAGGGCTGAAATTTCAGGATTGTGATCTAGGAATTCTTCTCTTTCCATTGGTGTGCCAATCTTTGAATAAGACCTATTTTACAACAAGTTATGGGCAAAAATCCATGTTCAAACTTTAAATGCGAATATCTCGCTTAATATGCGTCTAAAAGCATTAAAAGTCGGCACCTAGAGGGCAATTTTTGAACTCCATTATTTCTCGATCTAGACCAAATAGAGGGCTGAAATTTCAGGATTGTGATCTAGAAATTCTTCCCTTTCCATTGGTGTGCCAATCTTTGAATAAGACCTATTTTACAACAAGTTATGGGCAAAAATCCATGTTCAAACTTTAAATGCGAATATCTCGCTTAATATGCGTCTAAAAGCATTAAAAGTCGGCACCTAGAGGGCAATTTTTGAACTCCATTATTTCTCGATCTAGACCACCTAGAGGGCTGAAATTTCAGGATTGTGATCTAGGAATTCTTCTCTTTCCATTGGTGTGCCAATCTTTGAATAAGACCTATTTTACAACAAGTTATGGGCAAAAATCCATGTTCAAACTTTAAATGCGAATATCTCGCTTAATATGCGTCTAAAAGCATTAAAAGTCGGCACCTAGAGGGCAATTTTTGAACTCCATTATTTCTCGATCTATACCACCTAGAGGGCTGAAATTTCAGGATTGTGATCTTGGAATTCTTCTCTTTCCATTGGTGTGCCAATCTTTGAATAAGACCAATTTTACAACAAGTTATGGGCAAAAATCCATGTTCAAACTTTAAATGCGAATATCTCGCTTAATATGCGTCTAAAAGCATTAAAAGTCGGCATCTAGAGGGCAATTTTTTAACTCCATTATTTCTCGATCTAGACCATCTAGAGGGCTGAAATTTCAGGATTGTGATCTAGGAATTCTTCCCTTTCCATTGGTGTGCCAATCTTTACATAAGACCAATTTTACAACAAGTTATGGGCAAAAATCCATGTTCAAACTTTAAATGCGAATATCTTGCTTAATATGCGTCTAAAAGCATTAAAAGTCGGCACCTAGAGGGCAATTTTTGAACTCCATTATTTCTCGATCTAGACCACCTAGAGGGCTGAAATTTCAGGATTGTGATCTAGGAATTCTTCCCTTTCCATTGGTGTGCCAATCTTTGAATAAGACCTATTTTACAACAAGTTATGGGCAAAAATCCATGTTCAAACTTTAAATGCGAATATCTCGCTTAATATGCGTCTAAAAGCATTAAAAGTCGGCACCTAGAGGGCAATTTTTGAACTCCATTATTTCTCGATCTAGACCAAATAGAGGGCTGAAATTTCAGGATTGTGATCTAGAAATTCTTCCCTTTCCATTGGTGTGCCAATCTTTGAATAAGACGTATTTTACAACAAGTTATGGGCAAAAATCCATGTTCAAACTTTAAATGCGAATATCTTGCTTAATATGCGTCTAAAAGCATTAAAAGTCGGCACCTAGAGGGCAATTTTTGAACTCCATTATTTCTCGATCTAGACCACCTAGAGGGCTGAAATTTCAGGATTGTGATCTAGGAATTCTTCTCTTTCCATTGGTGTGCCAATCTTTGAATAAGACCTATTTTACAACAAGTTATGGGCAAAAATCCATGTTCAAACTTTAAATGCGAATATCTCGCTTAATATGCGTCTAAAAGCATTAAAAGTCGGCACCTAGAGGGCAATTTTTGAACTCCATTATTTCTCGATCTAGACCAAATAGAGGGCTGAAATTTCAGGATTGTGATCTAGAAATTCTTCCCTTTCCATTGGTGTGCCAATCTTTGAATAAGACCTATTTTACAACAAGTTATGGGCAAAAATCCATGTTCAAACTTTAAATGCGAATATCTCGCTTAATATGCGTCTAAAAGCATTAAAAGTCGGCACCTAGAGGGCAATTTTTGAACTCCATTATTTCTCGATCTAGACCACCTAGAGGGCTGAAATTTCAGGATTGTGATCTAGGAATTCTTCTCTTTCCATTGGTGTGCCAATCTTTGAATAAGACCTATTTTACAACAAGTTATGGGCAAAAATCCATGTTCAAACTTTAAATGCGAATATCTCGCTTAATATGCGTCTAAAAGCATTAAAAGTCGGCACCTAGAGGGCAATTTTTGAACTCCATTATTTCTCGATCTATACCACCTAGAGGGCTGAAATTTCAGGATTGTGATCTTGGAATTCTTCTCTTTCCATTGGTGTGCCAATCTTTGAATAAGACCAATTTTACAACAAGTTATGGGCAAAAATCCATGTTCAAACTTTAAATGCGAATATCTCGCTTAATATGCGTCTAAAAGCATTAAAAGTCGGCATCTAGAGGGCAATTTTTTAACTCCATTATTTCTCGATCTAGACCATCTAGAGGGCTGAAATTTCAGGATTGTGATCTAGGAATTCTTCCCTTTCCATTGGTGTGCCAATCTTTACATAAGACCAATTTTACAACAAGTTATGGGCAAAAATCCATGTTCAAACTTTAAATGCGAATATCTTGCTTAATATGCGTCTAAAAGCATTAAAAGTCGGCACCTAGAGGGCAATTTTTGAACTCCATTATTTCTCGATCTAGACCACCTAGAGGGCTGAAATTTCAGGATTGTGATCTAGGAATTCTTCCCTTTCCATTGGTGTGCCAATCTTTGAATAAGACCTATTTTACAACAAGTTATGGGCAAAAATCCATGTTCAAACTTTAAATGCGAATATCTCGCTTAATATGCGTCTAAAAGCATTAAAAGTCGGCACCTAGAGGGCAATTTTTGAACTCCATTATTTCTCGATCTAGACCAAATAGAGGGCTGAAATTTCAGGATTGTGATCTAGAAATTCTTCCCTTTCCATTGGTGTGCCAATCTTTGAATAAGACGTATTTTACAACAAGTTATGGGCAAAAATCCATGTTCAAACTTTAAATGCGAATATCTTGCTTAATATGCGTCTAAAAGCATTAAAAGTCGGCACCTAGAGGGCAATTTTTGAACTCCATTATTTCTCGATCTAGACCACCTAGAGGGCTGAAATTTCAGGATTGTGATCTAGGAATTCTTCTCTTTCCATTGGTGTGCCAATCTTTGAATAAGACCTATTTTACAACAAGTTATGGGCAAAAATCCATGTTCAAACTTTAAATGCGAATATCTCGCTTAATATGCGTCTAAAAGCATTAAAAGTCGGCACCTAGAGGGCAATTTTTGAACTCCATTATTTCTCGATCTAGACCAAATAGAGGGCTGAAATTTCAGGATTGTGATCTAGAAATTCTTCCCTTTCCATTGGTGTGCCAATCTTTGAATAAGACCTATTTTACAACAAGTTATGGGCAAAAATCCATGTTCAAACTTTAAATGCGAATATCTCGCTTAATATGCGTCTAAAAGCATTAAAAGTCGGCACCTAGAGGGCAATTTTTGAACTCCATTATTTCTCGATCTAGACCACCTAGAGGGCTGAAATTTCAGGATTGTGATCTAGGAATTCTTCTCTTTCCATTGGTGTGCCAATCTTTGAATAAGACCTATTTTACAACAAGTTATGGGCAAAAATCCATGTTCAAACTTTAAATGCGAATATCTCGCTTAATATGCGTCTAAAAGCATTAAAAGTCGGCACCTAGAGGGCAATTTTGGAACTGCATTATTTCTCGATCTAGACCACCTAGAGGGCTGAAATTTCAGGATTGTGATCTAGGAATTCTTCTCTTTCCATTGGTGTGCCAATCTTTGAATAAGACCAATTTTACAACAAGTTATGGCCAAAAATCCATGTTCAAACTTTAAATGCGAATATCTCGCTTAATATGCGTCTAATTGGGTTAAAAGTCGGCACCTAGAGGGCAATTTTTGAACTGCATTATTTCTCGATCTAGACCACCTAGAGGGCTGAAATTTCAGGATTGTGATCTAGGAATTCTTCTCTTTCCATTGGTGTGCCAATCTTTGAATAAGACCAATTTTACAACAAGTTATGGGCAAAAATCCATGTTCAAACTTTAAATGCGAATATCTCGCTTAATATGCGTCTAAAAGCATTAAAAGTCGGCACCTAGAGGGCAATTTTTGAACTGCATTATTTCTCGATCTAGACCACCTAGAGGGCTGAAATTTCAGGATTGTGATCTAGGAATTCTTCTCTTTCCATTGGTGTGCCAATCTTTGATTAAGACCTATTTTACAACAAGTTATGGCCAAAAATCCATGTTCAAACTTTAAATGCGAATATCTCGCTTAATATGCGTCTAATTGGGTTAAAAGTCGGCACCTAGAGGGCAATTTTTGAACTCCATTATTTCTCGATCTAGACCACCTAGAGGGCTGAAATTTCAGGATTGTGATCTAGGAATTCTTCTCTTTCCATTGGTGTGCCAATCTTTGAATAAGACCTATTTTACAACAAGTTATGGGCAAAAATCCATGTTCAAACTTTAAATGCGAATATCTCGCTTAATATGCGTCTAATTGGGTTAAAAGTCGGCACCTAGAGGGCAATTTTTGAACTCCATTATTTCTCGATCTAGACCACCTAGAGGGCTGAAATTTCAGGATTGTGATCTAGAAATTCTTCCCTTTCCATTGGTGTGCCAATCTTTGAATAAGACCAATTTTACAACAAGTTATGGGCAAAAATCCATGTTCAAACTTTAAATGCGAATATCTCGCTTAATATGCGTCTAAAAGCATTAAAAGTCGGCACCTAGAGGGCAATTTTTGAACTGCATTATTTCTCGATCTAGACCACCTAGAGGGCTGAAATTTCAGGATTGTGATCTAGGAATTCTTCCCTTTCCATTGGTGTGCCAATCTTTGAATAAGACCTATTTACAACAAGTTATGGCCAAAAATCCATGTTCAAACTTTAAATGCGAATATCTCGCTTAATATGCGTCTAAAAGCATTAAAAGTCGGCACCTAGAGGGCAATTTTTGAACTGCATTATTTCTCGATCTAGACCACCTAGAGGGCTGAAATTTCAGGATTGTGATCTAGGAATTCTTCTCTTTCCATTGGTGTGCCAATCTTTGAATAAGACCTATTTTACAACAAGTTATGGCCAAAAATCCATGTTCAAACTTTAAATGCGAATATCTCGCTTAATATGCGTCTAAAAGCATTAAAAGTCGGCACCTAGAGGGCAATTTTTGAACTCTATTATTTCTCGATCTAGACCACCTAGAGGGCTGAAATTTCAGGATTGTGATCTAGGAATTCTTCTCTTTCCATTGGTGTGCCAATCTTTGAATAAGACCTATTTTACAACAAGTTATGGGCAAAAATTAATGTTCAAACTTAAAATGCGAATATCTCGCTTAATATGCGTCTAAAAGCATTAAAAGTCGGCACCTAGAGGGCAATTTTTGAACTCCATTATTTCTCGATCTAGACCACCTAGAGGGCTGAAATTTCAGGATTGTGATCTAGGAATTCTTCTCTTTCCATTGGTGTGCCAATCTTTGAATAAGACCTATTTTACAACAAGTTATGGCCAAAAATCCATGTTCAAACTTTAAATGCGAATATCTCGCTTAATATGCGTCTAATTGGGTTAAAAGTCGGCACCTAGAGGGCAATTTTTGAACTCCATTATTTCTCGATCTAGACCACCTAGAGGGCTGAAATTTCAGGATTGTGATCTAGGAATTCTTCTCTTTCCATTGGTGTGCCAATCTTTGAATAAGACCTATTTTACAACAAGTTATGGGCAAAAATCCATGTTCAAACTTTAAATGCGAATATCTCGCTTAATATGCGTCTAATTGGGTTAAAAGTCGGCACCTAGAGGGCAATTGGTGTGCCAATCTTTGAATAAGACCTATTTTACAACAAGTTATGGGCAAAAATCCATGTTCAAACTTTAAATGCGAATATCTCGCTTAATATGCGTCTAAAAGCATTAAAAGTCGGCACCTAGAGGGCAATTTTTGAACTGCATTATTTCTCGATCTAGACCACCTAGAGGGCTGAAATTTCAGGATTGTGATCTAGGAATTCTTCCCTTTCCATTGGTGTGCCAATCTTTGAATAAGACCTATTTACAACAAGTTATGGCCAAAAATCCATGTTCAAACTTTAAATGCGAATATCTCGCTTAATATGCGTCTAAAAGCATTAAAAGTCGGCACCTAGAGGGCAATTTTTGAACTCCATTATTTCTCGATCTAGACCACCTAGAGGGTTGAAATTTCAGGATTGTGATCTAGGAATTCTTCTCTTTCCATTGGTGTGCCAATCTTTGAATAAGACCTATTTTACAACAAGTTATGGGCAAAAATTAATGTTCAAACTTAAAATGCGAATATCTCGCTTAATATGCGTCTAAAAGCATTAAAAGTCGGCACCTAGAGAGCAATTTTTGAACTCCATTATTTCTCGATCTAGACCACCTAGAGGGCTGAAATTTCAGGATTGTGATCTAGGAATTCTTCTCTTTCCATTGGTGTGCCAATCTTTGAATAAGACCTATTTTACAACAAGTTATGGGCAAAAATCCATGTTCAAACTTTAAATGCGAATATCTCGCTTAATATGCGTCTAATTGGGTTAAAAGTCGGCACCTAGAGGGCAATTTTTGAACTCCATTATTTCTCGATCTGGACCACCTAGAGGGCTGAAATTTCAGGATTGTGATCTAGGAATTCTTCTCTTGCCATTGGTGTGCCAATCTTTGAATAAGACCTATTTTACAACAAGTTATGGGCAAAAATCCATGTTCAAACTTTAAATGCGAATATCTCGCTTAATATGCGTCTAAAAGCATTAAAAGTCGGCACCTAGAGGGCAATTTTTGAACTCCATTATTTCTCGATCTAGACCACCTAGAGGGCTGAAATTTCAGGATTGTGATCTAGGAATTCTTCTCTTTCCATTGGTGTGCCAATCTTTGAATAAGACCTATTTTACAACAAGTTATGGGCAAAAATCCATGTTCAAACTTTAAATGCGAATATCTCGCTTAATATGCGTCTAATTGGGTTAAAAGTCGGCACCTAGAGGGCAATTTTTGAACTCCATTATTTCTCGATCTAGACCACCTAGAGGGCTGAAATTTCAGGATTGTGATCTAGGAATTCTTCTCTTTCCATTGGTGTGCCAATCTTTGAATAAGACCTATTTTACAACAAGTTATGGGCAAAAATCCATGTTCAAACTTTAAATGCGAATATCTCGCTTAATATGCGTCTAATTGGGTTAAAAGTCGGCACCTAGAGGGCAATTTTTGAACTCCATTATTTCTCGATCTAGACCACCTAGAGGGCTGAAATTTCAGGATTGTGATCTAGAAATTCTTCCCTTTCCATTGGTGTGCCAATCTTTGAATAAGACCAATTTTACAACAAGTTATGGGCAAAAATCCATGTTCAAACTTTAAATGCGAATATCTCGCTTAATATGCGTCTAAAAGCATTAAAAGTCGGCACCTAGAGGGCAATTTTTGAACTGCATTATTTCTCGATCTAGACCACCTAGAGGGCTGAAATTTCAGGATTGTGATCTAGGAATTCTTCCCTTTCCATTGGTGTGCCAATCTTTGAATAAGACCTATTTACAACAAGTTATGGCCAAAAATCCATGTTCAAACTTTAAATGCGAATATCTCGCTTAATATGCGTCTAAAAGCATTAAAAGTCGGCACCTAGAGGGCAATTTTTGAACTGCATTATTTCTCGATCTAGACCACCTAGAGGGCTGAAATTTCAGGATTGTGATCTAGGAATTCTTCTCTTTCCATTGGTGTGCCAATCTTTGAATAAGACCTATTTTACAACAAGTTATGGCCAAAAATCCATGTTCAAACTTTAAATGCGAATATCTCGCTTAATATGCGTCTAATTGGGTTAAAAGTCGGCACCTAGAGGGCAATTTTTGAACTCCATTATTTCTCGATCTAGACCACCTAGAGGGCTGAAATTTCAGGATTGTGATCTAGAAATTCTTCCCTTTCCATTGGTGTGCCAATCTTTGAATAAGACCAATTTTACAACAAGTTATGGGCAAAAATCCATGTTCAAACTTTAAATGCGAATATCTCGCTTAATATGCGTCTAAAAGCATTAAAAGTCGGCACCTAGAGGGCAATTTTTGAACTGCATTATTTCTCGATCTAGACCACCTAGAGGGCTGAAATTTCAGGATTGTGATCTAGGAATTCTTCCCTTTCCATTGGTGTGCCAATCTTTGAATAAGACCTATTTACAACAAGTTATGGCCAAAAATCCATGTTCAAACTTTAAATGCGAATATCTCGCTTAATATGCGTCTAAAAGCATTAAAAGTCGGCACCTAGAGGGCAATTTTTGAACTGCATTATTTCTCGATCTAGACCACCTAGAGGGCTGAAATTTCAGGATTGTGATCTAGGAATTCTTCTCTTTCCATTGGTGTGCCAATCTTTGAATAAGACCTATTTTACAACAAGTTATGGCCAAAAATCCATGTTCAAACTTTAAATGCGAATATCTCGCTTAATATGCGTCTAAAAGCATTAAAAGTCGGCACCTAGAGGGCAATTTTTGAACTCCATTATTTCTCGATCTAGACCACCTAGAGGGCTGAAATTTCAGGATTGTGATCTAGGAATTCTTCTCTTTCCATTGGTGTGCCAATCTTTGAATAAGACCTATTTTACAACAAGTTATGGGCAAAAATTAATGTTCAAACTTAAAATGCGAATATCTCGCTTAATATGCGTCTAAAAGCATTAAAAGTCGGCACCTAGAGGGCAATTTTTGAACTCCATTATTTCTCGATCTAGACCACCTAGAGGGCTGAAATTTCAGGATTGTGATCTAGGAATTCTTCTCTTTCCATTGGTGTGCCAATCTTTGAATAAGACCTATTTTACAACAAGTTATGGCCAAAAATCCATGTTCAAACTTTAAATGCGAATATCTCGCTTAATATGCGTCTAATTGGGTTAAAAGTCGGCACCTAGAGGGCAATTTTTGAACTCCATTATTTCTCGATCTAGACCACCTAGAGGGCTGAAATTTCAGGATTGTGATCTAGGAATTCTTCTCTTTCCATTGGTGTGCCAATCTTTGAATAAGACCTATTTTACAACAAGTTATGGGCAAAAATCCATGTTCAAACTTTAAATGCGAATATCTCGCTTAATATG